>JAVQJV010066921.1:0-51709 GCA_036024995.1 Gadopsis bispinosus
CCCCCCGCCCCCCGCGCGGCCCCCCCCCCCCCCCCCCCCCCCCCCCCCCCCCAACAGGGGCCTCATGAGAGTCTCAAGGGAATGGGGCTGAACATGTAGACAACACACAGGACGCAGGAATGTGCGATGAAGATGGTTACAGAGCGAGATAGATCTTCTTTTCTTTCTCTTCTTGGAAAGAAAGGGGCGACAGAGGGGTCACGGCAAGCATCTCGTGTTATTGAGTCTCTTCACTCAGGCTTGAAAAGGGAGGCACAACCGGAGAAAGGGGGCTTCTATAGGAATGAGGGCGGGTTGACCTCGGGCTGGAGAAAGCAGCGTATGTGTGTGCGTGTGTGTTTGGAGACAACATTGAGTCACAGCGCTGATAAGGTGGTGTGGTTGGCAGGCGCTGTCTGGATTATGGGCGATATCAAATCGGAGGCCGTGCTGGAATCAAGGCATTATGGTGCCTGAAGGGAGGGTGGCATCTGATATACTCATATAGCTGTGGGGCTGTCAGCTGAGATGTGATGTGAGGGGAGACGACAAAACACAGGGACGGAGAGAAAAAGACACTGGATGTGTATGTACATTTTACTTCCCTGAGTGATGTGTGTATCTATGTGCAATCTGTGGGATTGTGGGATGGATAAACAGGCTCAGTATAATACCTGACTGTCTGTATGCCTTTCTAGTCCGTTTATTTTCTTTCTTTCTGGGGGAATTTTTGTCTTTGTCTTTAGTTGTCTTAATTATTTTCCAGTACATTATGCGATGTCTGCAGCTGAAACACATAATAAAAGTCAAAATGTCAACTGTCTTTCATTCAAAAACAATACCGTTTTTGAGCTAGACGTTCTTGACTTTGTAAACAGCAGCTGACAAAACAATCCCCATTCAAGATCTCCATCCTTGCTTGTTCCCTTGTCAGATGTAATGGCTGTGTCCAAAATCACTCGCTTGTTCACCCATTCACTCCACAGTAGTGTCCTAAAGAACGGCCGGACGCTGCTGTAGTTTTCTCTACAGTGAGCAGTACATTGAAACATTGAACACAATCATAACCACTTTGCTTGTTTGCATAGTTTTGTAACTGTAATTTTCACCTAGTGTACATGCTGAGGACAATGTGTTTATTTTTGAATTCACATATAGTGGATACATTGAAGAGAAGGCAGAAAGTAGATATAGTGCACTTTACAGTAAACAAGCCGTCATTTCGGAAACAGCTAATCTACGGATCCATGAGAACCGAGAAAACTTCATCTGATGATGAAGACCGTAAGATGAGTAGGTAGACCTTAAGTTTTTTCTATGCACAAAAAAGTAACTTGTACCCTCAGATTATTAATCTGTGTGTACTAATCAGTAATTTGTTGCATGAAATTAATAACTCGGGCCCTTGACTTTCTAAATCATGTCCTCAAATTACATAATTAATTCTCTCAAATTAGGTTAATAGCATTATGTTGCTCAAGCAGCTGCAATTGAAGTCACGGGTTTCTGCGGCTGATCATCTAGAGAGGAGCAAAGAGCATCAGCAGGAGACCGACGGCGTTTTAGTGCAGACGTGGGTTGCCATCCCCCTTGTTAGCAAAATGACCAAAATGAACCTGCCATCTTCCCTTTCCATCCCCTAATAGCAGAGAGAGTGCAGAGGGGTTGTTTAATAGAATATGTTAGTACTGTACTGACCCCTTATCTGACTAGGTTTGTGCACTTTAGAATCCATGGCTCTGAAATATCATTAGCCTAACTGCGTGTTGATGAAGCCACGGTGCTCTCCGTGGTGAAGAATTGCGCCCTTTTCCTCTCAATTGAGATCTATAATATTTTCTACATATGCACACTATAAATACTAAATACTATACTATAATGTAGCATATATACGCTATAGAGTAGTGTCACCTTCAGGATCAAAGTGACAAGTAACAATGTGTAGTCGAGGAAGATCGAGAGGATTATAGCAAAATACACCCCATGACCAAGCCACCTCTGCTCTGGAAGTAAATATTTTAGGGGAGCCATGACTACAGATACAGTCTTTTCTATAGATGTTTGGTGTAAGCTGTGAGTGGAGCAGGTAATGTGGCTAACTAACCTGACCGCACCGCGCTCAGCTGCTACAATGACATCATTTGAGGTAAAGTTCATACTGTGAAAGCTATGCTGTGTTTTAAAACATAAACAGTCCAAGAAAATCCAGTAAAGGAATAGCGGTACAAAATATGTATTTAGTTACATTCAAAGATGTGCGTAGTGGCACAAATTTCAACGGATTGCATGAACAAACATTTTTACAAAACTGTACCAACCCTGTTTTTCTTTTCTAAGATCAAAATGGTCGGATTTCTGTAAAGCTTCAGCTGAACCACACTGAAAAGGTGACCAAACAAACGTTGGCCTCTTGTAAAAGTGTCCCCACAGTAACAATCAGGATACGAGTATGACTTGATCGAGAGAGATCGGGGAAGAGTTTGATGGAAAGATAATGGACTTAGGCCAAGGAGACGGCTGTTAATGGTCAGTAAATGTCAGTCAGACTGCAGTATTATTACATGGCTTGATTGGCAGACTCTGCTGAGGGTGGGGGTGCTTCAGGGTGCTTCAGTGTGCTTCTTTCTCGTCTTTCACACACACACACACACACGTCTACGCTGTCACATGTGAACAATTGCATGTGTCCATGAGATCCACTGGGAAATCCTTAGCCGTGCACACACATACACATACACACACAGATTCAAACTCCAGCCTCCCACTTCAAACACACACCTGTAACAGCCAGCCATTTTATACCTTTCCACAGCCCCAGTCTGTAATAACACACTCTGTCTGGCCCTCAGAAACTCTATTATGATTTCACTTGGCACTGTCAACCACAGTCTCACACCCTCATTCACACACACGGGAACCATAATGTGATATTATCGACTGCATTTCTCTCTCTAGGTCTACCTGATACTGTTTCATTGTGTGAACCTGGGAGCCCAGGAGCCAGTATCGATTCGAGTTCACCCAACTAGTTCAGAGAAGTCAGGGGAGTAAGAGACTGTTCAATTTTGGCCACCAGTTTCACATTAGATAGCTATGCAGGCTGAGCGCAGATGCATTATAGAGAACGGGTTGCAGTTGGCCTCACAGGGAAACCAATCCCAAAGTAGTTTTGAGAAACACCATGTAAATGCCAATGATGACACATCAAACACTGTTCACAGCACTGTTGTGAATGAGGAATTTGGGAAAGCTATTTGCTACTTACTAAAAAGTGAGTCTAATTACCATTGATAATGTCTTAAGTTATTCATTGGAAGCAGTCAATAGCCTGTACATTTTAATGCATTTTTCTTATTATCACGTCAACCAGTTCCACATTTTCTGTCTGCTCTGTGCTCTTGCCCTTTACTAATTCTCCTGTCATGTCAGATCCTGACACCCCCTCCCCTCCCACCCACCTCCACACCTGTCCCCACTTCCCCATTAGCCTTGCAGTACATATTCCGGGCCCTTCCCATTCGTTCTCTGCCAGATCGTCTTGCATGCTTTCAAATTAGCCCTCTAGCCGTCATCTCTGCCTGCCTGCTTTTTGGACTATTGCCCCTCTGTCTGATCTCTAGCTGGATATGTTTGCCTTACACTGATATCAAAGAGAGGGAAGTCCTCACATTTGAGAAGCTGACACCAGGGAATGTTTGGCATTCATAAATGATCAACAACGGGTCACAAGACAAACCTGAAGCAGTACAGGAAAGAAGACAAAACACATGTCTGTATATTGTAAATATATTTTTCTAATCTTGGTTTGTTTCTTTTGTGGAAACTGGATGCTTTTACCTCCTCCGGCCTCCAAACATTATTCAAATGAAACAATCCGAAAAGGGAAATTCTCTCTCTGGTGGAACTGCTCATAACACTTTCACAAACAGTATGCAACATGTGAAGTAGAGCCCGCAAGTAGAATAAAGGTTAAAACGGTACAGAATCAGTGGTATAATTGACTAAAAACTAATCTATTAAACAACTACTTTCAAATTTGTCAGTTAAATTCAACACAATGACTTCAGCGCATTTAGTATTCAGAACACAGTGATGTTATTTCTTGTACATTTTCAGTCTCCAGAGCCGTGGCCTTTTCCTTGTCGTTTAGCAGAGCAATGTGTCAGAGGCATGAGGTCAGAGGGACAGAGCCCAGATGATGGGCTATTAGGGAACAAAAAGGCAGAGACATGAGTAACAACTCACACAAAAGGTCTGTCCAACACATTTCTGGCTTGACAGCTGCAAAAGAGGGGCGTCTGATGCTCTGAGTGGAGGTTGTTAATTGGAGAGCCAAAGGTCACAAAGAAAAGGCTGGTTTGGGGCGGGGGGGCTTTTATCCAGGCTTCTGTGTTCTTTGCTAAAACATAAGAACTCATTAGATGTGTATAGGGCAGACTGAAACGGTGCACAATATCCTTACGTTCAATGCAGCGATCAGTTGACCCACAGACGATTTGCAGCTTTTATCTCTTTATTACACAGTAGCTGAATCCCTGTTGCTCAGACTGGCTATTAGAAGATGACGCCCTTGCTGTCCATAGCATGACACTATATTGAGAAAAAAATTAACTGGTAAGGAAAATAATCCTTAGTTGCAGCCCAACAGACCACAGACACCAATTTCATATTCGTTGCAAGGTCCACTAATTCAGATTTGACTTTGTATTTATTGTTGATGATAAAATAAATGCAATAAACAAACCCTGTAGTCACTCCTGCACGCTACAACTGCACAATACTGTACAGAGTAATTAGTGACATTAATAGGGATGCATGTTATATCTGTCGCCAATATAATTATGTCATTATTATTAATATTACATTATTACATAATGTAATAATGTAATTATTGGCTGTAAACAGCTGCGGAGTGCAGATACTCTGTGACTGTGAATGAACACTGCAAATATAATCAAGTCACTGGCAGATAGATGAATTCAAATTAATTGCATTGCTGCCTGTTGGCAGTTTAAAAAGAGAAAATAACAAAGAAGAAAAATGCAGGGAGTTTAAAATGTTTGCCTTTATGCCTCTAAAGATAAAGTTATCTGTTATCATATTGGTATAAACCACAACAAACAGACAATTATCTGTTACTGTTATTGGCCCTGAAATTCCACATCAGTGCATGTCTAGCAATTACTCTAAAGATAATTTTGCCTGAGACATCCTCCATCTCATTCAAGGACCTTCAGGATCAGATTTTTCAGGGTGTGTGTGTGTGTGTGTGTGTGTGTGCATGTGTTGTTGTTTAGGCTGCTACATGCTGCTTTAAACACGTCTCTGTGATGAGTTACAGACACAGCAGAGCAATGCCGGCTGTGCTGATAACAGCTGATAACATAAGATAGTGGCATAAGACTTCACTACAAACATCAAGGAGTTGGAATGTCACAAAGCGTCCGAGGAATCCTAAACTGGCTCACACGTCAACACAACCAACAATAACGTGTTTATGTGCGGTCCAAGAACTCTGCAGAAACACGGGACCGATTCATTTGTTGCTGCTGGGCTGAGTACATTATTTGCAACACACACTGGATTACCCTTCCGTTCTACATGCTGCTCGTTTCCGCTAGGAGAGCAAAGCAGGCATTATGAGGCAGCGAGTCAGACAGCTCGCACTTATTAGCTGCTATCTCAAGGACGACACAACACGTTCTGTTCTAATTAACTGGAGCGGACACCAAACAAAGCGTGCACAGAAGGCCGAGCCAGACAGTGTAATTGATGAGCAAATTTATTACATCCGACTTCAAAGAGAACCCCGATCAAAACATATCACTTGATATGATGAGCAAAGCTTCACAGACACATGGTGTGTGGCTGCAGCGTGTACAGTACGCAACACAAACACAAACGCACAAAACTGCTCTGAGGCTAATTATCAAGGCGCAGCTGCTGAAGTGTGTTTGTATTAATACTGTTTGCATTCATTATTATGGCCATATCTTAACGTCCATAGTGCATGTGATGATATTATCTTGAGTATGTCAAATTCTCAAGGAATAATTCATGTTCTTAACAGTGAGTGAAATGTTTGTATAGTGGTTGTATACGTACATTTTTATAAAGTGTTTCAGTGAGGCATCAGATATTAAGGAGCTGATACTTTGCCACAACATGATTATATGAAAATCATGATAACATTAAAGCTGCGTAAATTGTCCACTTGGGGACAGAGGACGTCCAAAAGAAGTGGACTGACACACAGGCCTGATAGGTTACGGCCTTATGTATGAGCAAATGATCACCGTGGAGTTGTTTCTGCATTCCTAATAAAAGTTATTCAAACTCATTTTAAGATCTGGTTTGGTTTCCATCAAGTGCTGAGAGAAATATCTGGCTCTTTTCTTCACCAGCTAGTCTCTAACTTTGCCTGTGTTCTGTTTGGTGCCGGGCAGGTAGTTTAAAGTGAGTTTATCAGAGCTTGATAGAGTGTTGAGACCAAAAATACGAGCTTAAAGAGGCTGAAAAGCTCTGTGGAGCTGCAGAGTTTGTAAAAATTCTCTGGGATTTTTGACACAACAGCGACTTTCACACTACACTCAGTTGTTTTCTTTAATCGTTCCTATAAAAATCTGAGCTTTAAATGATCATCCAGCTATATGTTGGGAATGTATCTACACATACATGCCTGCAAATAGCTTGTTTGTGTGCGTGTATGTGAGATTTTAACATTAAGAATCATCCTCATGGTCCAGCATGTATTATGTAACTCGATCTCTACTGTACTTCCAACTCAAACAAACCTCATGTAGGGCTGCAACTGATGATTATTTTCATTATCAATTGATTTCTTGTTTGTCTTTTTCGCCTTGACAGACAGTCCAACACCCAATTTGCAAGTTTATAAAACAGAGACAAGCAGCAAATCTTCACATTTGAGAGGGAGGAACTAGAGAATGTTTGGCATTATTGCTTTAGAAATTATTTAAATTAGAGCTGCAATAAAGCAAAATCTTTAAAATGACAGAAAAATGCATCAAGAAGCTACAATTCCTGCCGTGTCATCACAGGTGATTGGTAGCCGCCCGTGGCAATTAAGCACTGTGTGAAGCGCACAATACCCCTTGCCAATTAGAGCGAGGAGGGGGTGTGGAGTGTTATTAGCAGTAGTCATCCACAGCCATGATCCCATCAGCAGCAGTCATGTTGGGAGACAGACAGGAGGGCAATGAAAAGAGCCCTCAGCCTGCTGCAGAGCCTGCAGTTTGGGCAGACCTGGCTGGATTCAATCCCACAGACTGCCCTGATCACTCACCCTGGACGGAGGCCAGGAGTGCATTAAGGGACACCCATATCACAAACAGTAACACACACACCTACAATGCTGACACAGAGACACACACACACACAGCCTGAGGGCATAATCACTCGTTCTACCAGTCCCCTCCAGGAACCACAACCACGTTGTTCACAGCCTGCCCACTGTCCAGGAAATCTCTAATGATACCTCAAGAAAGCAACATCTTTGAAATGCTGCCATCAAATTAAACTGTGTGCCTGCATATCAGCAGTCTAATATATGTATAATATTTATCTGATTTTGAACACTTACACCAACTCAATCCAAGAAACACTGTGACTATTTGAGAAATACGCTTGCCGCCTTACCACATATGACACAATTCATAATCAGTTTAATCTCTGGAGGGCACTTTTCAGTACGGAGATAGGTTGGGGGCAGGAATAGTGTGGCTTTAAGAGCAACTCAACCCTCTCGTTCAGCTACTTCCCCTTCACGTAAGCAACTAAATACATTTATTTCACCAATTTGTTTTTGGTCTACAGGACAGAAAAACATATTTTTCAAGAAAAAGGCAAAGACCTGCCGCTGCAATAAACAGTGTATATATACTATATACTATGATGAAACTATTTCTAGAAGTTACTGCCGTGGCACACAGTCGTAACTCAAATCAAGGTGACACTTGGATGTATTGGGTAAAGCTTTGGAGTTGCAGTATTGCTGATACTCTCAAACAGGATTTTACAACTCTGGAAAGTTTTCACAGCTGCAATTATTTTATCCTTCATCGCAACGACCACAAGTTAAACAGTGGAAATTCTATGGAGTGATATTACTATCAACAGCATGCTCTTTCAGTTTGACAGCAATTCATTTCATGTCCAGATTTTGGCGCTGGTATACAGTACGTAATATTAATTATTATAGTAAAAGAAAAAGTACGGCAGCTGGTATATATATTCACTGTACATATAATAAAGTTGTGGAGAGGAGTGTGGATGAAACCAGTTAAAGAGTAACCACCCGTCCTGGACGCTATAAGAAGTAAAGCGAATGATCATTTAATTGGTTGACCAATTTTGATATGGTTGTTGCACAAAACAATCCAAGCGCACAGAAAAAATCCAAGAGCAGAAATTCCACAAGTGCACGGAAGAAATCTGCACAAGCAACAACACATCCAAGTGCAAGCATCCATTTTGAGCAGAAGCAGAGCAAATCCAAGCGCAAGCAGGCGCTATTTGTGTGTGAGAGCAGGGTTTTGAGAGAGAGTATTACAAAATCTGAACATGAAATTAATAAAGTATTCTCTCAAATCGAAAGACCATGCACTTGAAGATAGGTCACGTCAAGTAATCCACCAGGACTGTGTGCCTGCATGTATTTGATTGGCACCTGATGGAAGTCGGGTTGTGTTGTGAGCCCTCTGCGCTGTGCTCAATGATAAGGCTGCTTTTTTTTCATGTGGCTGTTGAGACATTTAGAACAAGAAGTTTAACTGAAAGAGCATTTACTTGACAGATTTTCATGCGCTGCACAGAGTGTCAAAGGTTTAAGGCTACCATTCAGGTGAAATTAAATTTATTTCGGATTGACCCGGCTTGACATGTTTACTTGAGGCATTTTTATTGTGTTAAAGTACTGTCACTGGGCTTCCTCTGTATTTTCTGCTGATGGTCTTTTGAGTTTCTGCGGGTGACGCTCTTTTCTTTGCCCCTTCAGCCATGGCGACAATTGTTGTTCATGACAACTGCACAGTCCCTCCATTTATTCCAACCACTGTAATTACTACTGGGAATATACACATCACTCAATAAGCTTCTGCTTGGCATCAAGTGTTTATAGCAGCTACAGCTTTGTAAAACATTTAGTTTATTTTCAGATTTCATTTACTTCATGAAAATGTCTTATATTTATGACTGTATTTTGGCAACTCTTCTCAGGTTGCTGGAAAGAGTACAGCTCTCTCTTCCACAGAGGTATCACTCATCCTCTCTGTGCTATTTCCGTGGCACCGAGCAGAAGGAAGAGCACTAATAAACCCTTCTGCTCCTTGTCAGCTCCCTTCCTCTCTCGGCTGATTGATCTGAATTGCATCTCTACAACAGCACACTTACACTTCCCTACCGAAACACACAGAAGCAGTTTTAATCACCAGAGAGCCAGGTAGGACTGGAGCTCATTGGAATTTAATGCACCATGAACTCTTACGCTTTATGGCCAGGCACTGAGTTTTTGTCCAGTTGTTTCTAATGTTGCAGCGAAAGAGCTCGGCAAGAATTCGTCGCGGATGACATCGGGATAACTGAGCCCTTTTCGCAAGTGTGTCTCATTATTAATTCTATTATGGATAGTCTCTTTGCATGGAGACCCATTAGACAGAGTCAGCCCGCTAGAGCACAGCAGACCTCAGGTTTAATTGACACCATGGCACACACGGGAGCACAGACGAAGGCATGATCTGAGTGCATGACTGATCAACGCAAATGTCAGCCTTCTCTCGCAGGAGTCTGAAATTTCAAGGAAGAATGAAGCAAATGCTGGAATTAGTATTCCAACAGGAAGAATGCAAAATTAAAAAGGTGTAAAAAGCAGAAAACCTTAACAGCTACACTGCGAGGCCACACCTGCACCGATGCAAATTCTGTGTTCTTTTCTATGCACCGATCTCGAGCTTCAGTCCAAAGTGATATTTTATTAGGAATGACAGTTCATAGTAAAAGAGCCACATTTTCACGGCCTGTCGCAATAATGACATACCACTGAGCTGTGTCAAAGTGATCAATCACAGGCAGCCTGATGACAAGCTTGTGTTTAAAGAGCTCTTTGTGCCTGTGCTGTGTCTATGTTACGAGTGACACGGCAGGGACGGCGGCGCTGTCAGGGCTTCGGTCATCCAGACACAGAACAGACCACTTGTCTAGCTCTTAACATGCTGTTTCTGTGCAAGCTGTTGTCCTGTCAGAGAACGTCGTGATAAAGTGCGCCGAATGAAAATCAATTGGCAGATACGTTGTCACATTTCTGGAATAGCGTTTGCTTTTTTTAATGCGAAGAAAAGCTATTTATATGGACACCCTCCACCAAGATTGGACATTGTGTCTGCTCAAAACTCTGGACTCTGGAAGTGGTACTTGATGAAAGTAACAGCTAGACAACAGCCAAACAAAGCAGCAGACGCCGGAAGGATCATTCAAAACACAGAAGCGGAGGGGCAGTAACGATTCACTCAGTATTGTCATCAAATCTTTTTGGAGTTGGGACCTGCTGGTCATCGTATGGATTATTCAGCATCTTACGGCACTCTCATCACCTATGGCAGGGCTCGTCAACTGGTGGCCCCCGTGCCACAGTCGGCCCGCCAAAGCTTCCCATCAGGCCCGCAGAATATAAACGAATTGTGAGGAAATGTGAGGAGAATTATCCGGTATTTAGAATATCTAGCATGAGTCTTTTTAATTCCTTTTGAGCACGTGCAGTGGTTAGCACTGTCTATATCGCTCTCGTTCCTTTGTTCCTGGTCGGTTCATTCTGTCACGGTCAGGGGGTGTAGGACCCAAAATGCAGACAACACAGGACGAAGGGAGCTGGTTAACGATTTAATCTTATCAATGAACTTACAGTGCAGGTAATGCTGGCACAGGCAAGTGGGCAGGAAAGTCCAGGTCTGGAGACAAAACACGGGGAACCTCGACAGGGGCAAAAACAGGAACATCAACACCAAAGGCAAGGCAAGCAGTCCAAATAGATAACCATACGAAGAGGCAAACCGAACTGAACCAACCAGGAGCAAAGGAATGAGACCGATATGAATAGACAGGTGAATGAAATCAACACAGGCAGGAAACTAACAACAACATGAAACAACTCCAAATAAGGCGGACTCCATAGGTTCAGCCTATAGGCTGTGACACTTTCCCCAGAATATGTAAATGCTAAAACCACTGACCATGTTCAAACACAAAAATGCTTGGCTATTGACAAGCTGAATTTAAATGCCAACACAAATGCTAGTGTTTGTTACAGATCAATGTAGTTATTTTATTATTTGGAGTGCATTCTCTTTCTGCATAAAGCTCTCGGGGTCTTAATATCTTAATGACAAAATAGGCTGTCAGGAGAGGCCCATGTGACTGTTCCAAAAATGACTCATATGAGCATCTTCTGTTCTGCCACTCTTTGGGTAAAAATTCGGTTATGTTTAGCACTAACAGTACTTGGTTCAGATCTCTTTTGGGACGCAAACTGGTCTCAAATGTCAAAGCCACATCAAAGAATCCACCACAACGTCCTCCCTAAGACTTGAGGCGTCACGATAAATCCACCTTGTGTGTCTGCGAGGGGTTGCTTCTCAGGAAAACAAACACAGAGGTCGTTTAAGTGTTAATAAGCTGTTGTTTTTCTAGCTCAGGACAAACTGAAGAGCGTTCTCGAATTGGGGGGGGGTACAGCAATTGGGTGTGCAGTAATTTCTGAGCTTGCTCTTGAGATCAAAGCAGATTATCCATCAGACCCTTTGCTGTCTGAAGATATGGTTTGACCCGCTTGGTAGACATACATAACCATAACTTTCGTCATATTACAGCTTGATGTCAGTGTTTTGTATATGACTTCTACAGTATGTTGTTTTTCTAATTTGTACTGTATGCTGACCTTTTGCTAGCGCAAAGTGCATGTTGTAACGGCCAAATGTAAGTCAGACTCCCAACAGAGGCAACAGAGGTTTCATTCATTCACGGTTCCTAATTCTTCCAGTTAAACTTTAAGCACAATAAGGTGCACGTTTAAATGTGCAGTAAGTCAGCACAGTTCACCCTCACTGCCAGGTAGCAACACTGGAATCCAATACAAATCTTGTGTGAATGTAATTAAGTGGCAGCTTATTGCATTCATGCTGCTGTTTCTCAAAGCCTTTAAAGCGGTCTGTACAGCGGGCTGCAATCTTTCAGCACTGAACGGTCATGCACAATGAAGACAACAGCAGACAGCCGATGTGGTGATTACCGGCTGCTCCGGTGAATCCACTTCAGAGTCGGCAAGACAGGCGGCCCAGGTAGGAGGCATTCCATTAAAAGACCAGCAATGTGCCTCCCCTGTTGATGACAGAGCATTGATCTGGCACCAACTAACGACTGACTTGGAACCCCGCTGGTGGATGAGTGCCTGGGCATGTGTGATGGAGCGAGGTAGAGGGTGGGCGAGGCAGAAAGAGGGAGAGGAAGCAAAATGGTGTGCGAGCGAATGAGTGAGTGAGCGAGAGCTGCTGTTCCCACCAAATCCATCTTATTGGATTTCAGCTGTGGGCATTCATCACTCTCTACCCTTGTGCTACTTGGGGATTGGCTGCAAAACTTTAATAAAAGCTCACCTGCCAAACTACACACAAACAAACCAGTCTGCCGAGGGCGCCTTTGTGATTCCAAAATGAGGAATTTTAGCAGAAGCATTCGTTTTGTTGTTGACGGTTACATAACAATCTGGCAAACAGTCGCCTTCAAAAGCCTCCGATTACACACACATTCTACTCAGAAGAAGACAAGAATAAAGACGTTCTGCGACGCTGAAAGGGCCGTCCCCCAGCAGAGTACGCGTGTGTGCTGTCCAGAGAAAAATCGGTCAAATATCGGTTGTCGATGAGCGCAGCAGCTCTTTGCTTCTTAACAAGTCTCCTCAGACGCTCAGCGGTCTCTGCTCTGCCGTCACAACAGATGCAACAGGTCAGCGGCGTCGGCGGCACCGCCTCGGGGAAATCCAAACGCTGTCACCATCCATCCATTTTCCTCCGCATCCAAACACTGTCACCTTCGCGTTAATTGGTCTGATCTGTGCTATAATAAGCATCAGGTTCAGCTTCACCGCAATGCTGAGCCAGGCACTGTGCAAACTAACACGGCTCATTATTAAAAGTATCAACACCAAAATACACGTGACGCTGATTCTAAAAATACCACTTGCTGCACAAACAATAAATTTGTTTATTTATTCTTTTTTTTTTTTTTACTTTCTTAAAGGTGCATAATCAGCAGCTCGTTTGCACTTTCCCTTAGTTTCTCTTCACTTTCTATTAGCAGAAGCAATTTCTGAGCTCAGCTTGTCACAAGAGGAGCTTATATACTGTAAACTGCAGCCAACTGTGTCGGATCAGCACAACTTATACGACTATCGGATGCATGAAATCCAAATGAAAATCATTTAAAAAAAATTTTTTTTTATAAATAGCAAAAAATAAAGAATTGCTTGTTATTTTTCCATTCATTCATTTCATTTATATTAATGAAAGAATTTGTGTGACGACATTCCATTTTTAAACATCTTACTTCTTACAATTCCCTCAGTCCTTTCGTTGAACATAGTTCTCAATGAGGTAGACACATCAACACGCACACTCAAGATCTTTAGGGATTACATCACCTTGGACTTGTAAAAATCTGATGAAAATTCAAAACTCATTTTAAAATTGACTCTGAATTTGATGCTGACATATTTTACATAATCTCCACTAGTAATAAAAAGTCCTCGCAGTGACGGATGATGTGCTAGCAACAGAATAACAGGCTGCCATGCTCGCGCATGAGAAACAATCGCTGAAGAAAAATAGATTCATAGCTTCACTTTGGATCTTGTGCGCCTGTCAGTTTGACACTTTCTGATGCATTTGACAAGGCCCGTGACACAGACACACATATTGTTCCCGTTCACATGGCATGAAGATTCATCTCATGGGATCGAACACTCTCTAGATAGCTAAAGATACGACCCCGAACGCAGCCAACACCCCCCACTGGGGGATGGTCTGGGATTCAGGTGAACACACACTTAAAAGTACGTATTTCCTCACCACACTGGACCACATCTGTCCTCTTCTTAAAAGAAATATTCAACAATCAAAAATTAAGTCATATTGCACAAATGGTGACAACTGTCCGCAACATGACGGCATAATCCACCTCTCCAATGCTCAGTAAATATCAAAGACTATGACTGGGCAAAATACTGTTGCAGTATACAGATGCAGTATTGCGTCGAGAATAGCCTTGAGTGGAAACATGCCACTGAGGAAATGTGAGGTAAATTGTTAGTAATTAATTACATCTTTAGTGAAAAATGCATCCTAGCGTGCTTCACTTCCTTGCGAGATTTTGCACCAATTCACCTACAGATGTGTGACAAATGAAAGGAAAAACCAACAGAAATGTAACCATTCAGCGATCCCTCGTATCCTGTATCGAAGCATCTACATTTTTTTATGCAACACTCGATTATGCTTTGTTTTTCTTTAATTTGACACTGTATATTTTAGCAATACTGCTTCTGGCATTTTTACAGGACATAATTGGCAACAAGGCAACATTTTGTCTACCATATCAACGGCTCATGTCCTGCACTGTCCTACGGGGAACATTCTGCCGCCTGTGTAGAAATATTGTAGAAGCGATGTCTTTCGGTTATTTGCATACAGTGCAGGAAATCACCAGTTGTCTGTGGAGATGGATTCTCAGACAAACACAGTCCATCTAACAATCTGGACACATGTAGCTTCACATAAGCAATGTCTAACACACATACACACATACACACCATAAGAGTGAGCGGTCAGACGTTTATGAGTAGCCACAAAGTCATTTCCATTTCACAAACTTCACACTGTTCGGCTTGGGGCTGTCAGACCCTGCTGTTCTCACAACGACTGAAAGAAAAGGAGGAAGAGTTGGGGAGCGGGATTTCAGATTGCAGGAGCGCCATAAACTGTCAGAGAATACAACGCTTTTGAAATGTCAGAGGTTCAACTTTTAAGAAATGGCTTCCTCTGTGCATGTTTTTATTTGAAATTTTCAAACTCTGTGGACGACAAAGAGTGTGAGCGCTCTGAATGAGCTATCAGCCTCTTTGAGAAAGCTCAGCTCCGGTTACTGATCATTTAGTTACCATTTAAAAAATCATTAAATGTAAATGATTTCTATTCATTAGAGACGGTAACATGAATCAAACACAGACAGACAAAAAGGCTGCAGCGGATCATTTGTTTAATTTCTTAAACTCCTCTCCATCTCCCAAATGGCGCCAGTGTTTGGTTCCCATATCATGGCGTCTTTTCTGAACGCTGATTACAGTCCAGAGAGCGAGGGAACATCCTGTCACAAACAAAAGACAGACGATCAAGCCTGACGCCATTTGCAACAGTGTTCCTTCTGCAGAACATGCAGCTATAATTAAATCCATTGTGATGTAATTAGAAAAAAAAACCCATCTTGTATCCTGTTTTAATTGCTATGTGGTCTCACAACACAATTTCTCGTTATGGTCTTCTTGATGCGTGACCCAGGCATTATGCCAGGAAATCTGGTGATGAAAATGAAAACAAGTCTGATCACTGGTGGCATTGTTTACCGCCCGGATGCACAACACGCCTCCAATGCTATGTTCATAATTCCAAAAGGGAGCCGCCGCCCTTGCCGAGCGTCTAAAGGGGCCGTGTTGTGTTGTAATTGTGATATAATCACCCGCAGCAGAAAAGGGGTTGCAGCTCCTTTTTCTTGATGAAATACAACAACCAAATGATTCCGTAAATTTTGTTCATTTTCTCATTAGTTCTGTAAATGAGCAGTTTGATCAAGATGAGCTGTAAATTGGAGGCTGCGGCGTGGATATCTTCATCAAAGAGTGTGTGTGTGGAAGGTTTTATAATGAGCCGGAATCCAAGCATCCAAGTCAACAACATTTCTCCAGCTACAACTATCAATCACCTGTACAAAGAGAACGATTTCCAAAGATCTAATTACCAGTCTAACCATTAACTAATTGATGCAGCCTGTTGAGTTTGATTTAGTCACACTTTTCAATTAAGGCTCTATTGTGCGTTTGTGCGCGTGTCTATTTTCCATTTTTACACTTCAATACTCACAGAGAGCAGAACTAATAAGACCTTCTCTATAAATCCTGCTCCCTAAGGTTGGCGTTGGGGGGACACAAAAGGACCCAGAGATTGAAAATACAAAGAAATCTCAGCCCCAAACCTCAGAGTAATTAATTCTGTATAGAAGCCTAATTCTACCAAAAAGAGGTCATCCTGTACAAAAACCAGAATTAGCCTACATGTAATCCCTTTTTGATATGATGAAGAGAATGTATCCTTTTTAAAGATGGCATAACTAGGTGAGAGGCGGAAATAAAAAGGTTTGTACGAGAGCGCATACAAAGTCAATTGAAAGGCAGACATGGACGAGAAAAAAAAAAAAGCAGGTTTGTGAAGCGAGATGAAGATGTGTGCGTGCAAGCTGAACCTGTAGCATCATGAAGAGATAAAAAAGGAGAGAATCTAAAGGAGAAACCATGTTGGCTACAGGGCTAACATCTGTACAAAACGTTGTTGTCCTGGGCTTTCTGCAGTTTGTGTGTGTGGGTTTCCTCAGGGTGCTCCAGTTCCCTCCCACAGTCCAAAGATATGCAGGTTAGATTGAATTGAAGACTAAATTGTCTGTAGGGGTGAGTGGTTGTCTTTCTGTCACAGCCTGTGGGCTGGACCCGTGGTTTCTGCCTTATTTGGTCCTGTTTCCTGTTCTTGTTAGTCTCCCTCCTGTGTTAATTTCTTTCACCTGTCCTGTCTGTGCAGTTCTTGCCCTTGTGTAGCCACGATTCCTTCATTGGTCCCATCTGTTCACCTGTCTCTTGGTTCCCTCGTTAGCACTGTGCATATATGTGCTGTTTGTTTCCCTCTTCGGCTCATTGCCCATGTTTGGTTTGGTTTGCGTCTGATCGGTTCGTACCCTGCTAGTGTCACTATTTATTTCCTTGTGTATATATCTGTTTGGACTGTATGCCCTGGTTTCTATGTTCTTGATTTTGCCCCTGTGGATGTTCCTCATGCTTTTGTCTCTGACCCGGACTTTCCTGGTCACCCACATGTACCTGCATTTGTCTGTAAGTTCATTGTTTCCATTAAACCGTGAAAACTGCTCCCGCCAGCATTCGAATAAGCCAGACCCCATCTGGAGGTGAACACGCTTGTGTTGTGATCAGATCTCAGCCAGGTGTAAAAGCAATGCCTACAGTGTGACCTTAATTCTTAACGGTGCACCCAGCAAGTGGAAAGGTGACGCTGCCTCTTGTTAGTTTAAGCAAAAGCTACAAGTAACTGCAGCAAAAATAAGTGTTCCCTCGCGAGAAAGGAGTGACCTCTGTCCATAGCATTGCTTCCATTGACCTGGGACGCACCATATATAAGCATATTGCAATACAGAAAGGAGATAACAAGAACAATAATACACGTGTAAATGCAAAGGCCTATGGATTAGATGTCAATATCCAGATGTTGTATCAAGATCAGGTGTTAGTGCCAGGTGTAAGCTGGGTAGATCTGGCTTGGAGCTAAGCTAAAGTAAGACATCAGACTCTGGGAAAAGCTCAAATTATACTGTGTCCACGTAACTGCCAATGTCCACAAGGGTCTGTCCACACCAGAAGAAACATGTTTACATGCCCATGTAAGCAGACAACCAATGTAGCAAAACCTTGTGCACATCCACTGTCTGTGTCTACATTAAGACGGCAAACATTTCGTTTTTAAAAAGGTCAGAGTTAATTAACTATTTTGCATCATAACACATTTCATGATGTAAATAAATGATTTTGGTATTTCATAGAACATAGTTATCTTCACAACCACCATGTGGTTCCACATCACAGGGCTCGTCAAATGACTGGTGGGGAAAATAGACAAACTAATCTGATCGGACCTCTTGCTTAATAAGGTTCATTGATTAAAAATGGATTGAACCATTTCCTAGGTTTCCCTTGAAGAAGTGAAATTGATTCGGCTTAACAATGACATCCCCAAAAAGCCCCAACAGGGTCTGATAATAAAAATAAACACATAAATAATTCACTGAGGCTCATTTCATCTATGAAGTGAATGAAGGCAGAATAAAACATTTTAATGTCAGTGGGCATCAGAGGAGACCACAGCAGAGTCAAAAAAGAGAACACATGCTCAGCTCTGAAACTTCTGCACCTGTCAGCTCAGATACTGAACTTCTGTTTCAAGTTCATCCAGGTCATAGACCGGACACAAAGCAGTCACAATGATCAAAACCACACCACAGTGCAGGATACACATCAGGCCTGTTTTTAAACCAGATGCTTAAGCTGAGAGTGGCAGCCATCATTTTTCTATTATTGTCTTTTGGAACTTATGGGCATCAGTCTATTCTTTTGATCTGTTTTTTTTTGCTCAGGCGTTTCAAATCCAAGTGTCTTACAAACACCTTTGTAATGGAAATAGATAATGAGCTTTCCCAGAGGGGTTAATCAAACCTATTGTTATCCAAGAATGAAAAGATGTGAAAAGACAGCTGATTGATTGGGGGGGGGATTGGTGTCCTTTTCTTTCAGGCAATTCCTTGTTTCCTCCTTGATACAAGAAGTGATTTATTTTGACAGCTACCTCATTGAGATTTATTTTATCCAAATGAAAACTCTTTGTTGTGAGCTCAACGAGAGAGAGAGAAAGAAAGAGGAGAGAGCATAAAACAACAATAAATAGATGGCAAGTTAACGGCACAGAAATAAACGTGTGAAAGTAGCAGTTGAGTGTAGCTGTGAATAAGCTGCTGGCTGAGGGCCTGGTGGGCTAGATTTGACCCCACAGAGGAGGAGAGTGCACAGTCCAGGTCTATAATTAGAAAACACACAGTGCCACTAATCCTTACTCAATGATTAAGCAGCAAACAGCAAGTACAGCCAGGAGACCACAACCGACCGGCTGTGGAGAGTCAAAGTGGTTTTCCCACTGAGCAAAAAATCTGTCAGAGGTTGGAGCTACATTCTGCTTTGTGGTCAGATTCAGGTGAGCCCAAACCAAATCAAGGGTTTCTAATAGGATTTTAGAGATGCTAACACATTAAAGCTGGGTTTGCGCTCTATATGTAACCACATGTCGGGGCTATAACACCCACAGGAATGCCACGTGTAGACCAAAAGATCTGTGACTGATCAGCTTGTGTTTTTGACGGTGAAAATGAGAGCAAGAGCCCGTTTAAGACCGGCTCAGTAATCTTCTTTTCAGCCACACTAAACACATTTTGTGGTCTAGCAAAGTAGCCCAGCATCCGTAGGCATTCTGTTCATTGCCAACGTTGACTGACAATGCAGGAAACGGAAGTGTGCACTTTATGTTGTAAGGCAGCAACAACGCTGTCGAGGTCAGAGTGGTGGATGGGCGTTTCCATCCCATCAGACCAATTAAGTCAAGTCAATTTTCTTTATAATAGGACGCCCTCTATCCTTAGACTTTCAACTCATGAGTTAAAACTCTTCAAAATCCTCCTTTAACAGGGAAAAAAATGAAAGACACCTCAGGAAGAACAACAGATGATGGATCCCCCTTCCAGGACAGATGAACATGCAATAGACGTGTGTAAACATATAGCAGACGTTTCTAATCCACAGTGATTCAGTTAACTCACTTTAACCATACAACTGTTGCCATCAGCAGACCTTGTGGAAATAAATAGTCTAACAAATGCTGCCATTAAATGCTCACATTTAGCAGATTTTGCAGAAGAACAAAGCCATTTTCTACTAATCTTTTCCTCGTGGCAATCGTCACTCTCTATCACAGTGAAGAAAGAATGTAAATGCAATAAATTCCAATAACCAGACAAGGCAAACCTTGCTACCCAGTGACGCGGTGGTGCTACAATCAACGGGCTGTAGATCAATTTCTATGGTGGATGAGCGTGTGGTGGGGCCGCCTGATCTGTGTCCTCACAAAGCTTCCCTCACATGCTCTCTCTTCAAAACTAGTTAATTCAAAGTCAACTTTGTAAGTGGAGACACAATGATCATTGCTATTTTCTAACTTTGCTTCAAAGCCAGAGAAGTATCACATTCACCTGCCTGCATAGTTCCCGAACAGCCAAAAGTCATCAAGAATTTGTGACAGAAGGAAGAAAAGGCGATCATTCTCCAAAACACTGCCTCACAGAAGCCAATCATCTTCCCCTTATCTCCATAAACCTAGAGGCTCTTTAGAGACAAGGCAGTCTGCTCAGCAGCAGCACTAAGAAGAGGGAAATGCTGTTTGTCGCATTTACAAGCAAATGTACACAAACCTCTCCACTTCTGTTGTGGACAAGTCCCATTAATAGCTTTACAAAATATCAGGGCTACACCAACAACGCTTTATACAATCATAAACCAGTTACATTCCACACCAAGCTTTGCGGAAAACTCTGAATCGTTTCAGACATTAAGACATTAGTCGGGGAGATAAAAAGAGTATTTGTAAAAGTTTTGGGAGTCCAGATTTATATGGTTTCATAGCGCCCCGCCCCCTTCAGACAGGCAGCTGCAGCAGCAGTCAGCTCTGGAGTAGCTGCAGAAGACAGCTAATCATTAGCCAGTTAGCCTCCATTATGGCCTGGGATCCAGGCCTGGTGATAAAGAACCAAAGGACTCAGGACTCACAGTTTAATGATCCAAAGATCAGTGCAGGATTTACAGGCTCAGGGTTTCCACCACGGCCCCCTGGACAAAAGCCTCCTCCCTTCCTTCATCTACTTCAGCAGAGGGAGTGTGTTCATAAAACCAGGAAACAATGCTGGAAAGTAATGAAATTACCCACCTATCGTGGAAAGAAAAAGAAAATGAAGGAGACATCAATCGCAGAGGTAAAGCTTCCAGTTGATTAGATGATAAATAAGGCAAGCTGCCAAGAACAAACATTTCACACACTAGGAGTTTTACAGTGCCTTCAGCAGCCCTCTTATTTAGTTTTCTTTGAAGAGTTTGACATTATAGTCATGGTGCACTCCGAATTTATGGGCGTTTGGTGGAAACTTGATTCAACCGTTTCAGGCCCAGAGGATCAGCTCTGATCGCTTTATATTGAGTCTGAGCTACCCGCCGAAGTTCGAAACGAAGACTAAACTTCCACCAAAGCTCGTGGTGGATGCCGTCCATAACTGACAAGACATTTATATGTTGCAAGCACTCTACAACGGCTGAAATCCTCCACACAGACTCAGTGTTTCCCCTTTCCTTCTCAGATGATCCAATCATCTCGAATGACTCCTGAAACATTCAAGCACTGACCAGGTCAAACAATGCATCCTCAGTTGGTTCCTCTTCCCTGGACTGTGCACCCGCTCATTTACCTTAAAGGAAGACCGGTGTTTGAGCTTCATATGTTTTGAAGCAGACTAATTGAGACAATTATCCAGAAAGGAAGGTCCAGGGGCCTTTTGAGAACATTTTATGATGGGAGCATCAAATTTGTTGCTTTCTAACACACAGTTTTATTCTTTACATCATGTGAAGCATTTGTACAGACTGGAAGGTTCTGCTTGACATCAAAAACATTTAAATCAGTTATTAGCTAACCAGAAAGTGGCAAAGTAAAGAGTCCCCAACAATCCCCGAATGGATGGAAATAGTTTAGGAAATGTATATTTTGGAACAATTGGCTTTTTCTCTGAGACAAGCCACTAGAAAATATGAAGAATACTGTAAATCGTATTTGAATCTGAAGCGATCTCTTTACTATGTATTTATTTTGTCAGACTGGACTTTTGGTTATGAATGTGTAGAAGACCCCTCCCTCCTTAAAAATACCCTGGCCTTGCATGAATCACACACTCGTGGCTCATAAGGACCTCTGTGACTTCAAGGGTCAATCGTTGTCATAAAGAAACCTGAGACCTTGATACTGCGATGTTACCAACCTCTTTTCCTGTTTAACACAATGTCAAGCATTTCACCTGATGGCCCTGTTTGTTGTCCTTTGGTGTGTGTTCCCTGTTTTTGTCAAAATATATTATCATTACTTGGTACTGTGAATGAATGGACTGGAGAGTATTATCCAAAGCACTTTACAATTTGCCTCTTTGACTCATTGACAAAATGCCGTTTGGGCTTCAGTGTCTTGTCCAAGGACACTCCGAAATGTAACAACTGATTCATCTATGAGATTTAATATTAAAAAAATGCAGAGAGCAAAGTTCTAGTGCCCGAACTGACCTCTTGAACCCAAAGAAATTAAATTTATATGGATATAAAATAGATTTGAGAAGGTGCAATCAGAGAGAGTTTGGTATTTTTGCTTTTATAGTGACTGAATTGCTGTTGATCAACCAAAGGACTGATTTGCTCATTGTTTCAGCACTAAATCGTAGGCATAAGTCATTGGTGTCAAATGAAGCAAATAAAAAAAATGTTCAGTTAGATTTAGATGCGTACAAATTTCCTAACAGAAACTGTTTCACATTTATCAGTCTGTTTCTGTTGGTTTGTTGTACATTTGACATCTGATACAAGCCAACATTAGCCCAGCTTATTGTTGCTACTTCCCTCTTCCAGCAGGAGTGACTCCGTCAAGTCATTTCATTTATACAGCCCAAAATCACAAATCATAAATTTGCCTCAAGGGGCTTTATAGCACACAACACCCCCTGTCCTCAGAACCTCGTTACTCTGTGACTGCTGGTGCACCGTCCTCAGGTCATATGCAGATAAACAGTGCAGACTTGTCCGTGATATTCACTAGAGACTGTTCACTTGGTAAGATGAGACAAAGATCTCACAGCAGCTGCAGTTCACTCGAGGGGGGGCGACTGAACCAAAAGTCAAAGGAAAACTATTCTAATGTGTAGTGAGCTGATGATTTGTTGCTACACGGCTAATTAGCAATTAGTCCTAATTAGATCTAAGTTCTGGTATGGGTCATGGATGAATACATGCAGGTCTGACAGAACTGGCATGGAAATGACGTTCATGAGTCTCCCTATCAGATGCAGGATTTCCGCGGCCGATAAAACTCTAGATGAAGGCTAGTGATGACATCATCAGCTGGCATCGTTAAGGTTATGACACATCGGCCTTAGCCCGAGCGATTTTTACTCATCTTAGGAGAACCTCTCCATCCCCGTCACCACCGTCGCCATCCCCCCGATGTGGTGTGAATGCCTCCTCTGTGAGCCAGGCCAAGGATCTGCCAGCGGCCCCTCTCTTTGTGGGCTGAATGGGCACGGCTAGGCCACGTTTTAAGGCACCCTAATGTACCATGGCTGGACCACAAAGGCAGCGTGGTAATTTGCCAGGGATAATGACGCTCCCTTAATTCGACCCTAGGGGCCACAAACAGAAAGCTTTAAAGAGAATCCCCATCCAGGGATGAGTTGCCTGTCCCCCCCCCTTTTTTTTCTAGGTCTCTCTCCTTCCCTCTAAATCCACTCCTTCTCTCTCTTATTGGCCTGAAAGGAGCTTGTTTTCTTCCGGCTTATTGTCATCCTGAACTAAATATCAGCAAACAACAGCGGGGCTGGAGGAGACAACATGCCAACCCACGACTGGAGCCCCTGATCTCCTCCCAGAGGAGCCAAGAGAACCAAGACAAACACAGAGGAACTTCCTCAAAGCAGCCAGAGACGGAGCGCCGCTGCTCTGCTCCAATGACATATATTATGGAAAGACATTTAGGCCACAAATTGAATCGAGCAGAGTAAGTGAGAAGGAGGCCAGTGCTAAGCAAGAGGAGTAAAACAACAGAACGCAAGCAAATGCCAAGGCTGGCCTTCGGGGATATTAAATACAGGGAGCGAGAAGAGGCAGAGATTGGAGCAGAAGTGGTCTGTGCTTTTCATGATAAACTGTCCTGAAGCCCATGTCTTCTACAAGGTTTGTGTTGTTTCATCCCAAAAAGAACAGGATCTGGGTTTTATTCAGGGCCACGTTTAGGTGATTTTTGTAACGTGACCCTAAAGAGATGTCGATTATATTTGTGATGAAGTTAAGTTGTTGCCAATAAATCAAATAAGTGATGGCAGATGCTCTGTAGCAGATGGATCAAAAAGTTATTTGAAGGAATGATAACATTTGATTGTCTTGTTTGGGGGCTTTGTATGTTTTCAAACCTCCACCTCCAAACGTTCTTTTGTAACCCGACTCTGCTGAAATTCACGAATAACACATTTTACTCTTAACAAAAATGCATTTTCATAAGCGATGAGGACACAGTAGACAATTAAAGAAATAGTTTACCAACAACAGATAGAACAGCACAGCTTCAGGCAATATGTTTGCTCAGTATTTGTCATATTAAAATTTCTTTCACATAATCTAATCTAATTATGCCTGGAGGAAGATAACAGAATGTGTATGATCCATGAATCTACATAAAGTCTTAATCATGCCATTCCAATGTACACAGCAGATCATGATTACTGTGAATACCAGATTGATGTTATAGATTGATGACATCTACAGGATTTAGATGTTTCACATTAAACAATGACCCAAGCCCCCAGACTTTTCATGAGCTGTTCGATAGCCGAGTCCACAAGGATGTCTGGTTCATATCCATCTGTGTTTTGTTTTTTTTGGAGGGTGGGGTTTTGGCACAATTGTTTGCTCCCTATTAACACTTTTTGCACATTTTCTGTTAATGGAGGCGCTTGTTGAGCTGTGCTTGTTGACACAGCTGAACAGGTCCTCTTGGAGCAGGAAATACAACAACTTCTGGATGCATGAGGTGATTCAATCTGGACAAAAACTCTTTAAAAATAAAGATGATTGGGTGCTCTGGTGAATGACCATGTGATCGCAACTTCCCTGGTTACTCCCTCACTCTCGGCCACGTCTCCTCCCACCGGAATAATAAAGGCTAAAATGCCTGAAACGATTCTAAAAAACAACGAGTCTCGGGTGTTATAATGAATAATGAGAGTATCGTCTTACTGCTGTTATAATCAAGTCATGCAAATGCAGTGACTCCTGTCTGTTCTGGTGGAGGTGATGTCATAAGGTTAGTATGTCCTCGTGTCACATCTCATCTGAACAATGATTTCATGGTACAGTGTCAATAGAGAGAGAGAGCGAGAGCGAGCTCCTAGATGAAGCCCCTCCTGCTTATCCTCCTCTCTTCCACCTTCACTTCTATACTCTCGCCGTTGCTTTTCAAATCACTTCACTCTGTCAGAATAAAGGGCATTCTTCCCCCTAAAAAAAGGGCTGACTTACTTTTATTACAGAGGCCACAGAGATTTTGGGGAGAAAGGAAGAAAGACATTTAGAGAATAATAGGAATCACTCGTCGTGGAGATATCCACAAGACCAGAGAGAAGTTTGGTGTTTGCCAGCCAAATTGAGCACACAAGGAGGGGGAAAAAAAACTGAATGGTGGGAACAAACACGAAGCAGAAATTCAGGTAAAAGATGCAAAAAATAAATAAATAAACCGAATCAAAGATGAAAGTGGCATAAAAAGCTTTGAATGAAAAAGATGAAAGTGTACTCACCAGCTAAGCATCACTGGGGTGTGGGGAGGGGGCTGAGAGGGCCGTCTGTCCTTTTCAAACCGATTCTGGAAGAAGAGAGAGCGAGAGAGGGGAGGGGGCGGGGTGAGTCTTTCACTAGCTGCTCGCCTCCTTCTCATAAGCGGAGTGCAGAGCCACAAAGAAGTGCTGGCGCTCTCGTAAACAAACCGCCAACTTTTCAATGGAGCAAAGAAGGCGGAGCAGGAATGGCATTTAAACTGAGACTTCATGGGGTTTGGCGCTGGAGGAAAAAGAGGGACCTGCGAGATGCCTTTACATCAAGTGAAGGCCCAACCGGACAGTAACAAACCCCAAAGTTCAATGCAGTTCAAACACATTAAACCCTAAACCCCATATAACATAAGAAGCCCAAATATGTTTGTGTACAGTAAATTATTAATATAGATTTAAATGAGGTGAGCGGACGCCTAATTGTGTTGAATCAAACACGGATGCTAATATGCAAAGAGCACTTTGTGTTCCAAGCTTTTTGATCTCAACGGCACAGAGCAAATTGGAACAAATAGCCCTGGTTGGTTTCTACGGCAACCTGAAAGAGCAGCTCGGGCTTGCCATCCCTCTTGCGGCATCAACAGCCGTGATATGGCTGCTGTTTCCTCCACTTCCACACAGAGTGGCAAAAATGAACAAAACAGGAATTGATTATTGTCTTCCGATTGCTCAAGTAAGACTGATCACTTCTGCTTAGACTTCATTCATATAGGATGCTGCTACTCATTCGCATGAATACAGATGTTTGACAAACAACTCAGCAGATGCCTTTGACAGTATTAAGGGCTGCAACTAATTTCCTTATCGATTCATGCTGCTTAGGTTTTTATTTTTATTAGTCCATAGAAGGTAAGAACATTTTAAAAAACAAACTTCCCAGAATCCAAGGCGACATCTTTAAATTTCTTATTTTGTCTCAAGAGTCTGAGAATAAATTCAAATCAATTTACAATAATATAAAACAGTGAAAAACACCCAATACTCACATTTGAGGAGCTGGAATCATGAGAATATTTGGCATTTTTGCTTCATAAATGACAATCGATTATCAAAATTGTTATCGGTTACTTAATTTCCAGTTCAGAGTTCTTCCACCAGAATCTCGGGCGCAATGCGGAGACTCTGAACAGCCACAAAGACAGGTAGACAAATGCAGTAAAGGGGATTTTCTATGGAGCCTAAGCTGAGAATTTAGAGCTGAGCAGCGGGAAGTGTCCGCTCAAACAACAAAACTCCCCATAATCTCCAATGTTGGTGTGGGATCAGGCTTTATTCACTGCAACACGTGAGGAGGAAGAATTCTCATAAACTGCTTAGTCTTTGACCTGTAGTCTTACTCTCTTTCAGGCACACACACGCCAATCTCCTGCAGTGATGCCTCGACACCAAACAGTCACACAAACAAAGTCTGGGACTACAAGCCTGCTCAAATTCCGTCAAGTGTATGGACCAGATAACTGACAGGCATGTGACATTCAGCATGATGCAAATCATACTGCAGAGCTGTGGTCTGTACACCAGGTACCTGTTACAGCCCACTAGTTCCTTTCTATTTCCTGTTTTATTTTGAAGGACTATTCTGTTCACTATGTTGTGATTTATTTCCTGTCTTTGTTCTTTTCCCGCCAGTTTTGATTAGTTTCACCTGTGTTCTAGTGCTCACCTGAACCTGATTCCCTCTTTAGTCCTTTTTCCTATAAGTACTGGTTCCTTTCCTTTATTGATCCATCCCATCTATGTCACTGTTTGTACCACTGCTGCTTGGGTGTCATGGCAATCTGTCCAATCACTGAGACTTTTCACTCCACAAATGTGAACCTCACGGTGGAGTTAAGAGGAGAAAGTCAGCAGGATCCATCATCTGGGGACCAGGAATGTCTGTATCACGTTTAATGACTAACCAGTACATTTTCACTTGTCACAGCAGAAAAAGCACAGTTGTAATTGATAACATTAATAATGACTGCATTCCGTTTAGGTGAGCGAGTTCCAGGGTCTTAGTTCTGAGCTTACTGAGACACTTAATGGAACATTATCCCACGGTGTATTATTTAAAATGATAATCATGGTAATCATCATAACGAGTCTGAATCTAGATCAAAAGGCCAGAGGCATCCCCTGACACCATATTATGTTATTAATCAGAATATAATTATAGTAGAGCTGAAACAATTTCAAGTTGGCCGACTGAAAATTGAGCTTCTGCATTTTAGTATCTCAGGTGCTCTATTCATTTTTACTTTTCAGATGATGTTCTCTGATTATTTCTCTGCCGCTCTACCTGAGATGCTTTGTATCCAGCGGCGCTTCTGATAACCGCGTGAGGCCGACGGAGCAGTCAGGAGGTCGACTCTCTTGCGCTCCAGTCTGGAACTTTCTTTTGGTCTGTCGAAACTTTCGCAGGTCTCCTCAGTGCATCTCCCTCATTTCTGTCCATGAGAAGTGCTTATCAACGGTCGCCAGCGGATCCAGCAGTGAAAATCAAATTCTCCTAATTAAGCTCCAGTTACTGGTAACTGAATCAGACATTTTAATGAAGACTTAGCGGGAGGTAGGTGAAGAGGCGCGTTATGAAACGGTAGGAGTTCACAACTCGACAACTCGCGTTGTTTATCTCGCATACACACAATCACACAGTGTACTTGTGGGGTTTAATGTTACTCCTTCAGAACAATAAAGGAAATACGTCTAATTAGGAGCAAATTACTGCCTGCAGCATTCCAGTTTACATCAGACTGTAGCAGGGTGCTGTTGCTAAACAACCTTTTTTTGTCTACAGCCACCCAAAGTCTAGTACACCAGATCCTAGCTGGTACTGAACAAGCAGACGTTGCATGATATAAACTGAGACAACAGCACTCCAAAAAATATACTCTGTTGTAGAGTCATAGGAATTACTAATATTGTTGATGTAGCATCAAATCAAGAGTTAAAATCGCTGTGCCAAATCTTGAAAATATTATATTTCTGAAATGCAGCTACTTTCAATTTCACTTAAGAATTAAACAAAAGGCAGATTTTTGTTGTTGACTGGATAAAACATACTGAGCTTTTCAAACACGTAATTATTTAGGTCTGAAATTTAGCAACACAGCAAACTTCCAGCACACAGCGAGTAAAAGCACACAGAGCGTCTCTCTGCTCAGCTGTGCAGCGTCTCTGCCCACTCGCATTCAGCAAACAATGAGTCTACCAGATAAACCATGTAATGACACGGTTTCTAAATAACCTTGAGCACTATTTGTGCATTATGTGCTGTCACGCTTTTGCATAGTGACCGGCGGAAACACAGATAGGTTAGTAAAGCCTTGTTAGGCCAACATGCTTGTTAGGCCAACATTGCCCCTCCAAAATATGGGCCCAGTTGTACTTAGTTAGTGGCATGAAATGTAAAACCTGTGTAGATATTTCAATCAGGATGTGGTGGTAAACCTTTGAATCAATATATTCCCAGGGTCCAATTACAAAACAATACAGAAAATGAGACACCGTCTACTTTGAAAGCTTGCCTGCAGAGTTCTGAACGAAACCGTTCCGAGAACAAAGACAAACAATGCATGCAGGGCTGAGATAGGCTATAATCCAGTACTGATCAGAATACAGGAAAGGGCAATCACATTCTGTCAACACATTTGAAAAACAATGACCACCACTTAAATAATTAAAAGCTCAAGGGGGGGGGGGAACCAAACTCCCCTGTCACTTAAACTGAATCTTTACAATTCACAGCCCGAGGACGAATCCAGGCTAAACCAAACAGAACAAAAACAAACAGAAGTATCACTTCCAAGCGCAGCCTCTGCGATTTCAGTCACCTCTATGCAACACATGTATGGAACTTGTCAGAATCCAGGAGACTTTACATTGTTTACATCCTAATCTAACAAATTAAGTCAGGTAAAGTCATGTCAATTTCATGTATATAGCAAGGATTTGTCCCAGAGGGCTCTCAGAGGCACCTTCCTATCATTAGAGCCTCAATTCAGATGAGGAAAAACATCACAAAAAGGTAAAACAAATGACTTAAAATGTGAATTTCACTATGCTAATAAAAAACAAATCAAATTGATTGGTTTTGAAAGACGGAGCGAGACAATGGCAGTTACACTGGTTACATAATATATTACATCCAAGAGGCTGGTGGCTGTTATGGACAGAGAAGTCACATGGGAACACACACACACACGCACCAAATATCCGGCTTCCCAAAAGGTCAACTTTTAGAGACGAGGCGGTTTAACTTGGACAACCTGAAACCATGGCATCACATTGACAGACACAGTCATCCATTATCGTTGTTATTCTGCTCCGTCCTCCTACGTCTCTACAGTGGCCGGGTTTCCAGCCCAGTTTCAAATGTCCTTGGCTTTCCATCATAGCACTTGACACCTGTTTATATACGGCGTGACCTCTGACCCCGGACTCCCTGTTCTCAGAGACAACCTCTCCAGGTTAGAGGAGAGGTCACCTGTGTCATTGCGAGAGTGGTGACAAATGGTCTAAAAGGTTACAGCTAAGATGAAAACAAGAACTGAGTGTAAAGACCACAGAGGGAATAAAAGCAACACTAATGTAAATGTAGACATGGCGACTGTTTGTCACCCACACATCCATGTACAGTATATATATCGTATATACTGTAAGTATAAAGAGAATGTGTCTCCATATGATTACTCACTAAGCTCAAGAGGGTCTCTGTTGTAACTAGAAAAATTGCATTTCCTGAAGAAAATGCGTGTGAATTTGTTGAGAAGTGGGAACAGCAAGAGCCACAGCCACCCTTTACTTTGAAAGGATCGTGTGTGTGTGTGTGTGTGTAATGAATTGCCAGAATGAAAAAAACTAAAATAGAAACATAATTGTCCTTAAATAGCACAACATTGTTAAATTTCTGCAGAAAGAGACAGAGAGAGTGAGAGACGAAATGTTGAAAAATCCTGAATGTCTGACTGATGTGGAATATTTTAAATGTAGTTGTAATTCTGTAGGAATATGCACACACATACACTCACAGCCTGGGTTTCTCCATCAGCAAGGTGCCTGCAGGCCAGGAGGAGCAGAAGCTAATATTGGAGAAATCTGATCTCAGGTTTCAGTGTAAATGTTCTCTGCGGGTGACGGAGCTGAACTCTCTGATCTTCATTTCTCTTTGCGTTGATCAGCGCTGAAGATGGTTCAGTGGTAAAGACTCGGGTAGGTGATCTGGAGACGTGGGATCGAATCCCGACTCAAACAAACTACGTCATTGGTACTATGGTCACAGCTACTTCACTCAGGTGTGTGTGATGTGCGTGTAAAAACAACAAACTAAAAACATCAAAAATACTAACAAAATTTAAAATTTTGATGGTTCACATTCTTTTTTCCACAATTAATTATAATTAATTAAAATATCACAGTTTGGCTTTCAACATTTCTGTATTTCAGCTCTTACCTTGTTTAGGTGATACAAATCTGGCAATTCATTTGACATTTCTGCAGTTCAGGCAGCTGTGGATATTAATGTTTTAATATTTGTTGAAAGGCGACAGCCTAAACTGAATAGCTGGCTTGAAATGTTGAATAATCCTGAAAGTATGAATGATGTGGAATATTTTAAATGTAGTTGTAGTTTGTAGGAAAATGACACTCTTGTTATCCTTTTTGCAAATTGACCAAAAAGCTTAATATTTTAAAATGTATAAAAGTTATAAAAGTGAAAAGTAATAGCCCACGTGTCCTTAAAAGAGCTGAACAGTTTGATAGTTGTATAGTTTCTGTAACACAAAGTTGCAGCAGGTGAAAGAAGCCAAAAAACGTACGGAAGAATAAGAAGTATAAAGAACAGGACAACAAGAGTGTGAAAGCCTCCATTAAAGAAGCCTGGGGCTCCTAATACATCAGTGTTAGCTTTAACGCTACAAACTGCACAGCTGACCAACTGGATTAGAGAAATGATGGAGCGATAACCGCTATTTAAATGCATCTAACCTCAGACATGTGACATCACCTCATACATACTCTACCAGGGCTGGGTGAAATACTGAATGTTAATGATGAGCAATATTCACAATAGTTGGTTTTGTTGGTGATTATGAAAGAAAGCAAAATGATCTATGATGATAATGTAGCTTTTATTTCTTTGCATGGTCTTTGCAAGTATTTTTTATCAAACTAATACTTAGTTTCCCAAAGACCAAACAGGTTGCATTTAGGTTATTTAAATTATAAGTTTTCAACTGATTATTATGATGATTAATTGAGTCATTTTCCGTTTTTACAAAATCTTTTTTTTAGAGCAAAAAGTAACACGAGGACAATTACAAAAGCCAGGTCTCAACAATTGTCATTCTTCTTTAAAACCATCGCCATTGCAATAGGCAGGATTACAAGTGATTGAAAATAAAAACAAACAAACATTTAATTTACAGCAATTATCATAACGGAAGTCATTGCATTCAGTTGTAAGGCGCATGGTGTAAATACAGCCATTTGACTAATGCGCTAGCCACTAGCCCTTTGCTTGCAGGGCCTAGCTGCTGCTGGGATGGCAAACTTCACAATTTGAATACTGATATGCTGAGAAAACTTTGTGTGTCACTGCCTCTGTTTTCACACTTTCCCCTTTTTTCTCTTACCTTCACGTATACTTAAACGCCGCGCGACAGTGATTAATGTCTGTGCACTTCTTCTCGTGTCTAAGCGCGCAGGTGTAATCAATACATTCATTATGGCTGCATTTTATTTAGTTATGCCAGTTCCAGGGTCCTCATATTGTGCATGACTCACTGGTGGAGATTACTGGGTCACTTAAAATGCAACGTAGCTACCATTAATTGTACTTCAACCTGAATTAGGTGATTAGGAAAAGGTAATTCAGCTTACTTATCATTTCAGCACTAGAGATCTTTTTGTGCTGTGCCCATTACCCTAATATTCACCTTTTCATGAGACAATGGCACATCCAAGTTAACATTTGCTATCAATGTAGGCATATTCTACACTTTCATTGTAGTTTATTGACCTTAGTGCAATAGATACATAATGATTAATATTAATTTGGTGTAAAATTCTTCTTTTTAATCTACAGCAAAGGGAAATGTAAGTTATTTAGGTTTCTATGTCGTATACCACTAAGATGACTGTGAAGCAAAACATTGTAGTCATTAGTTTTAAAACAGACCACAGTCACTTCTGACTGTTTTATTATTTTTGTATTTTAGGTGTTATATTACCTATTGCTAATTAACCAAACTGTTGCCCAAATATTTGCTGACGTTTTTAGAAAATTCAAAATGTGCTTGTATGCATTTATCCTGTACATATTTTCTGATTGATAAGCATGTGCCTTAAGCCACAGAATATGCATAAATATCTGAATATATGTCATATTATACAGATACAGGCTGTTCCCTTATTGCTCAGCTTGATACACTACTACTATGCTTATCACATAGTAGCCTACTGCAGCCCTAGCACGATTTACCTTCTATTATATTGGATTTGAAGAAAAAAAAACTGTTTTCATAAAGATGCGATTGAGATTCATTTAGACTTCAGTTAGAGCAGTCAATGCAACAAAGAGCTGAAGGAAGACCATGACCATGAAAGCAGTGAGACAGACATCAGAGAAAGGAGATACAAAAGACCTGCAGCATGTTGGATGTTCCTTTTTAAACTATTCTGTACTGCTTTTGCAGCCCTAGCAGAGTAACCCTACTGTGTGTCTGCATGTGCACCTTGTGCGAGTGATAAAGCCTTTCTAACAGAGTCTTCATGTGGCTCTGGGGCTGTTAGTCTGCTACTGGAGTAAATGTGGTTACACTACTGGGTGTTTTTGTATGTGCGTGTGAGGGGAACATTTTACAATATGTGTGTGTGTATCTATGAGTGCACCGCTCTCTTTCCTTGAGTGCTTTTTTTTTGTGGGAAAAGCTGCTCACGTGCATGTGTCTGTAAGTGAACTTGACTGTTCCAAGTACAGTTTGTTGTGTTGGTGCAAAGTGAAGTGCACAGCAGGGGGATTGAATTGTCTGCAGGCAGCCAGCGACCTCAGCTTCATACCAACATTATACTTCTCGAGCTGAATTTTGATCTACACGTCCAAATTGTGCAGCAGCCAAATGGGTGTGCCAGTGTTTCCTAGCCAGCAGAACGAGACATGGATCCATTTTACAGCACTTGACACAAACATGAAATACGTGATACAAGTGGTGGATCCTATTGTGAGGCCGCTGAAGTGTGTCGCACAACAAATCCACCACATTTGGACCAAACCCTAAAATCATCTTTTTCAGTGTGATGCAGTAACTGGTGTAGCTTATTCTGGCCCTGTGCGCATTAACCCTAATTAGCTAAAAAAGCAAACATGATGTGACTCCTGAGTGTGGTTTGAATGAGTGACTGCACTGATACTCACACACTGCTTTACATTCAAGCAGCATATAGTGTAGCACACATTAACATAATGGTACAGTCAGGCATGGACTGTAAGATAATGCAAGAAAGTCAATGAAACAGGAGCCCTCAGAATGTTTAAAAGAGTCTAATCCTCACATTTGCTGGAGGAGAATGAATCCTTTTGCATTTCTTTTCTTTAAAAAGCATGAACAACACAGACACCACAACAGTCACACGGGATCACGAAGGTTAGGTTCAGATAGCCAGTTCCATTTCGCACCAGAAATATCCAAACTCAAACTCCCGAGTCTGAGTCAAAGCTCTTATCAAACCTTGTATCTATCTTTTATTAGAACATCGCGCTGTATAAAAGGTGCTGGGCATTTAACTAAAGCGAACATGTGGTCTGACAAAACGTCACAGTTCTTTAAGGTTTAGTTCTTGAATATTAAACCTGTTAAAAATCAAAAGCTAAACCCAGGGTTGGGTTTAGATCCAGTTCCCAGTTGGGAAAAATAGTCGCAAATGTCAAGCACTAATGCTAACAAATGTTTCATCTCTAACAAGCATGGTACATTCATGGAGGTAACGTTTTCGTTTTGACGCTGACTGTCACCTTCACCGGTGAGTAGTTCTGAGTCAGGAGCTCGCGCATTCGAAGCAAGAACTGTATTTCATGAAAAATAAGGTGTTTAAATTAAGTGTGCTACAGCTGTTATATCTAATCCACATGTCTTCTGCTGCTCATCTCACTTTCAGGTTGTCGCTACAGGTTGTGCACATTTTATGTATCATTTATCATATCATTTATTTTTTAATTTAAGTGACTAACAAATATCCTAACTTGATTCAGTAATGGATTTGAGATTCAATCAAATGTTTTCGAACCCCAGCCCTAGATCATCACAGTAGTCAAATCAATGAACCAGGTCAGCACACACACAGCAGATGCACAGTATTCATGCAAGAGTCAGAGTTGGCTGCTCCACAGTGTACATCATGTGCTCCCCATCTCTAATCCTGAAACTTGAATCTTCCTGACGAAGCTTTGTGAGAATATCCGCAACAGCGCACACTCAAGCCCTCCGTCCCTCATTATCCCAAACACTTGATCTCGGTTTCCCTTTCACTTTTCTTCTACCTCACACCACAACAGAGAAAATCTCTGACAGTAGCTGCATCATTAAAACAGCCACAGCGATACGATCCAGCTAAATCTCCTGACTTTCTGGGTGGAGAGCAGCTGCACTCAGAAACACAGAAAGACAGGGCTGATTCTTTCATGCAGTCCTGAAGTTGCTACGTCGCTCTTAGGAGGGTGAAGCGTATGTGGCACTGAAAAGAGAGGAAAACCATTTGCACCTGCCCTTCACAGACACTGGGCTCTGAGGCGTAGGGCCCTGTGGACAAGGAATGGAAGGACTGGGGCGAGGAATTATTTCTTAAGCCAAAGGACACCGGCTTCCAGAGGGAGGAAGAGAAAAGAGAACTGGAAGAAGTGAGCTGAGTCGAGCAAAGCAGCAGTAAATATCACCCCGACTGAGGAAGAAAGAAAGTGAGTGGGCCGATGAGGAGGAAGACACAAGAGAGACAGGAGGGGAAGAGCATATTGCAGCACCACGCAAAGCCAGAGAAAGACGCACCTTCGGGGAGAGCTTGCCTGCAGAAGTCTTACACAGAACTAAAACTAAATAGTTTCCTCGGCTGAATGCAGCTGCATCAAAGCAAATTCAAACAGAGAAGGAATCAGCTGTATTTTGGCCACCAGTAGCGTTTTCAGTTGCCGAAGCTGCACAGCCCATGTGCGTTTATACCCTCCACTATGTAAATTACGAGTAGAAAATTGAGTGAAATGTTCCCATCAGCCTAATGTATTATGTGCATTAAGCTAACACAGCTTTCAGCCTGGAGTACTGAAACACAGGCCCGACTCCTAATGTGAGGCAGAACATCTCCCCATATGGACATTAGAATGAGCCCTGCCGGGGATGAACCAGACATGAGGTGGTCTGAACTTTCAACCCCTGACATCTTGGGACTTTAATGATCCCCCAAAAATCTATAGTACATGCTCAAAAGTATGCGGAAAAGTGAACATTACACCAATATGTGATAGTTGAACTTGTCATTCCAAAATTATGGCCATTAATCTGCTGCTATAACAGCCTCCACACTTCTGGTTTCAGGCTTTCCACCAGAATTTTGGAACCTGGCTGGAGGCCAAGATTGTTTTTCAGTATTCCGTTACCAACTCGTTTTGTTTGGGAGTTAAGCAGAAAACACGCTGAAACAAAACAGAGCGCCAACGGTTACCGCAACAAAACCCTGCATACAAACACTAAACCTGAAGCAAAAAAAGCTCACCACCTTATTGTCTCCCAAACCTACACACAATCAGTCCGGGGCTCGTTTCATTTTGGAGTCGACAGTCGGGAGAGTGAGGGATGGATGTGGAAAGGGAGTGGACTGATAGAAAAGAGCAGCAAGTGATTCATCTTCCTGAGCCTGGGCTTGGTCAGGTGGACGCAGAAGCGCAGGCCACGTCTGGTTTTAATCAATGGAAATTCCACCTGGAGCAGAGGCTGAAAGAGCCAAAAAAAATTCAGAGGGAGGTTCAGTGAAAAGCCAACAATTTGTGAGAGAGAGACATCAAGTGAGGAATGAAAAGAGTGCCACAAGAGAGGCCCAAAATAAGATATTTCAGGAATTAAAAAGCAGCTTTCGATGATGAGGATGATACACAGTAAATAGGAGAGAATAAAAGGCAGAAATAAATGTTGAAAGTGTTAGATGTACAGGTCCAGGAGACACCAAGAATTAGACCATTTAACATACCAGGGCCAGGAATCAAGCTCCCAATCCATCTTTTAAAGTGCGGGAATGAAACCTCCATTCATCATTGTGGAGTGAGGATATAACTAAAGAAAAGAAAGTGGCAGGTTACAATGCCCCTGTCTTTTATCGAACTCCTCTCCTGGGACGACAGCAAAGAGTTCCTGACTTTCTGAAAGGCAGCAGGAAGATAAAGCGTTTGATTAAGTAATTCGGTGTTTACTGCCACAGACTCATCCGTCATATGTGCCGTTTGCTTAACAACTCTTGAAATGGAAGTACTTACCACTTAAGACTGAATTGCAGAAAGGAGAGACGGGTTCAAATTATATGTGACGCAGTAAAGGAGGCTATTAATTTGGGTTCAAAGAGAGCATGGCCTGAGGGGGGATATAAAAGGAAGCACTAAAGCGTGTTATACTGTCTGAATGTGTATGTGCATCAATGTGCATTCTCAATCTGAACATTTGCTGCTTTCCAACTAACCCAGAAGAAATAATCAAGACGACACAACGCAATTAGCTTACATCTGACAACACCTTAAATAAACTTAAGGTGCCCTCTGCAGATCCTGCAAAAAAGTCAACACGAGGCAGTTTGCAAGAGATGCGTAATTGATTCGGGTTTCATCAACCAAGTGGAGGAAGACCGTTTCCTCTCACAACTCCGGGGCCCAATCAAACGTTGTGATTCAAGCTTCGCTCTTGTGTCTCTCAAAACGGAAGATCAAAGCTTACTGGGATTCGCTCTTAGCATGTAGGTCCAAGCATTCTTGGACCTCTCCAATGTTGCATCCCATCTCGACAGCGCCTTTATCAATTTCTGCTTCATTTCACTCCACCGCATCCAGGAACCCACTAAAAAACTATTCGGGGTTCTTGAGGGCATGAGGCATAAGCTCATCTACTCAACACGTTAAACCACCTGAAAAATTTGATTCTATTCTCCACAAATCTAGAAATACAAATAATTTGTTATCAACTAATCTAACACACGAAAGCTCTTCATTGGGACTACCGTATTCCCTCAGGTAGCAGCCGGGGCCTTCATTTACCTGAACTGCAGAAGGTAGATGAGTAATCCAGGATAACAGTGTTGAAACAGCAGGATTATGTTGCTGAGTTTAATTAATGAGTTGAATTAAAGCAATGGAAATGCACTACGTTAGTTGGCATGCACATAATGTGACAGCCACCGGGGGTTTACTTGACTAAAGGCTTTTATTTAAGGAAACACGGTATGTAGGTGTTGTTTGATCAGATCTGACAACCCAACAACTGTCATCAGATTCTCATATTGTTCTGATAGAAATACCCAATATCACCTTTTTCCAACTGAGCCCCACCATTTCACACCAGCCAGAAGAGCACAGAAGGACAGAAATGTCTTGAGTTACGGTAGACTAATCGCTCGAACTTGGGCAGATGATAAATGAGTGTTTGTGAATACCTGTATCCACTGGGGAAGGCCGTTAGAAGCTCTGGAAAACACTAGAAAGTGGATCAGGAGTTAACAATTTCAAGTTACATTTACTACTAATACCAAGGTCAAGAATAATCTATTGTGGGCGGGCATCATTTAAAATTCTTCAACTGTGCCAGTACAAGACCTGAGTTTCAGTACCAGATGCCAAAGTCGATCCTTTAAGAAGCCACAATTCTCAAATGCTACATGTCTAAACGTGACAGCAGCTTTATGAAGACTTTGCTTAAATAAGAAAAGTTCCAAATGTATAAATCAGAATTTTAATGTAAACCAGGAGCTATCTGATCAATGAGAAAATAAATAAGATTACAAATCTCACCAGTCATTTGATGGCAGCTTTCAGAACTAAATCAAAGGGAGATAGAGGGTGTCGTATGTCGTGCAGCTAGTAAAGCCCTCTGAGGCAAAATTGTGATTTTAGGCAACAGCGATAAAACTGACTTAACGTGATACCCAGCCCTTACTAGGAAGCTGATAAAGAAAATACATTTTCAGGGCCTTTAAACGAAGAAATTAGACAGAAGCCATTGAATAAAGTGCCATTCCAGTAAGTAACTAAGCCACAAACAAGTGTGGAGGCAGGATGATGTGCTCTTAGATGCACCACAATTAATGCACTGTTGTGAATCACTTATAGGAAAAACAGTTACCCTGAAATGGGTTTGACTCAGTCAGCAAGAGAGCCCATAAAAAAGCAGCAATTTATTGAGAATGTGGTTGTTTAAACATACAAAAACTCCAACAAGGTACACTAAAGCTTCACAGCCAAAGCATCCATCACAAAAGATGAGCTCCAGAGTGCATCATATTTTGCATCAATCCACTTAGCGGTGCTTATAGATACGACTGAGTGTAAAATGATGCTTTTATCATCAGCCCAAAAAAATAAAAATAAAATCTCCTTTCGCTCTTGTCAGTTTTGCACACCTTCGATTCTTTTCCCATAGCCGTGGGTTTGCGGTGGGCTTTGAAATCGTCCACCTGTGGTGCGTATGACTCTGGCACAGACAGAGAGAAAAGACAAAACAGAGAAGGGGCATGGGAGGAAGAGGAGGATGGCTGAGGTGGCTTAAACTCTTTTAGTCTTCGTCCCATTCCTGTGCCAGCCAGCTGTCTGGGTGTCCCTGGAGGCCGGAGCCGCCACACTAGATCACAGGGAGTGCCAGAAACACGCAAACGCACACGTATACAGTGGCACAGAGGACTTATCCTGTCCTCTGTCCTCAGTATCAAATGGCTGTTGTCAGCAGAGGCAGGGCCATTATGCTGGATTCAAGCCAGGTCATTGCATTTCAGAATATTTCATAGCAGCGAGGTCATTCTGCTGATTCAGAGAGTTTAGCAGCCTCAGCCGTCGAAGTAACCTTTACGGTTTTTAATACGGATCTAAAACTACACTGCTTACAAATTATGGAACCGCATCTGCTCGGAGCTACTCGTTTTTACTACACGCAGTCTATGAAGATGCTTTTATAATCATTTCCAGTTAGCTTCACAGAAAGTAATGGGCTTCTTTCAGTCTTTCTGTACAGCTGAAACATGATACTGTGGTTTTCTGTCCATATTAAAGGGGTATCTGCTGCTGCAGTGCACAGCTCAATTCAATTCACACACTGTCATTCAAACGAAGATAAAAGATTATTTTGTTAGCATATCTCTCATGAGGCTTTGGCAGCACTTCTGAGAATAAGGATGGGATATCTTCCTGTCGATAGCATTGTTTTAGCTTTTTTGCTATGAAGCGTTTCTTAATTTCTGTTAGGTCTTCAGTCCATCTTCATGTGAATGGCTAAGTATCATGTTCCCGCATTTAAGTACAATTGATGAACGTAACCCTCTATTATATTGTTTAACAGTAGTGAAACAGAAGCTAGCTTGAAAATGGGACTGAATACAGCTGTCTATACGACAATCTTAACCACTAAGTCACTGTATTAAAGGCACCTTTAACTGCCAGTTGCCATAGAAATTACTGTATACTTTAATGCTACACTATTAGATAACCCTTTGTGAAACCTACTACAGGTGAAAACAAACAAACTCTAAAATGGCTGGTGATTTCAACAGAGCATGGTCCTCCTCCATGTCGTCCATTTTATTCTTATACCAAGATACCTTGTCGTGCTTTATTGCTTACACAAACAAGCTTGAAGACCAAATGCTAAAGAGTGCGTCTTACATTTAAAACTTAAAAAAGGACCTGGCAATAGTTTATATACTCACCAGCTAAACGTGATTTAACAAATATCCCTTTGTCATATATAAGACTCCTTTGAAAATAGCTGATGCACACAAAAAACAATTAATTAACAAATAATTGCACATGTTGCTCCTGAAAGCTATTTTAGAGTCGGAAACGTTGGTTTTATAATGTCAACAGCTGCATTGTTACGATGGTACGTTCACTGAAAATCTCGTAAAATCCCTGACACCATATGTGGCCGTGTGAGCCCGTAGAACAAGCGAGGTGCTGTGTAAACAAAACGCTCAGGTATAATAGCTGTTATGTTGTGCTGGCAACACCTGCAGAGCAGAGCAAGCTCGTGGAAGATACAAGACAACACAAGAAGTTAAAACTTCAATCTCTCTCAGAGTGCCGTGATTCCAAATGCATTACCTCTTAAAGATTATAAAACTCATTTTTAGCATTTGATGAAACTAATCCAAGGCACACAACTCATGAAAGAACGAAGAATTGAAGACACACCAGGAGCCCCCTGCTCACATAAATCTCTCAGATATATGCAGCCACTGGAAAACACTCATTTACATCGCCTGCAGGTTACCTTTTTGATACGAAAACAAATCACAACACGGAAGAAAGACAATCAGGGGCACGAGAGAAGAAGAGAGAGAGAGAGAGAGAGAGAGAGAGAGAGAGAGAGAGAGAGAGAGAGAGAGAGAGAGAGAGAACACCTGAAGTTAAACACAGTCTAACCACCACAAATTGGCTGTCCCCAGCCAACAGCCCCATGTTTTATGTCTTGTTTATCCCTCTCACCGCAGAATACAAGCGGCCCTCTGTCATTCGTGGCGCCTTAATGAATAGGAGCACATCTTCAGCAAAGTCAAAGACGCGTGGGCACGGCCGCCATGACCGCAAGTTTGTAAATCGCCAAGGGTGTCTGGGCGTCATGCCAGCAGGGGCACGCTGTCGAAGCAAGAGGCAGCGAGTGTGGCTGGGGAGGGTTACTGTGGGAGATGCAGGACAGTCAGAAGGGTTTGTGAGCACAGAGGAAAGGCTTAGCGAGGTGGCTATAAGAGAAACCAGTTATGGACCAGTTATTTACTTCCACTGTGTGTTGACTGGCATTCTCTGCAATTAAAACACCCATGTTCACATACAGAACTTTTGTATACTTCTGATCTGGGGCGGTTTTCTGTGGTTAAGACAATCGGTCCCTTTGTTCCAACCAAGGGTGAGCTTCTGACAAACAGGAATATGCTTCAGTTTGTGTGTTGGAGGCCAGCTCCATAAAGAAATGGCTTCCCCAGTTTGGTGTAGAAGAAATTGACTGGCCTGTCACAGAGCCCTGACCTCAACCCCATCCAACACTTTTGGGATGCCGACCAGGTTCCAAAATGAAAGTCTTCCCAGGAGGTTAGTCTTTTTCTTAAAACCTTGATAAACTTACATATTTTCTTATTTAATTGTGAGAATTGTCAAACAAAATAATGCCAAAAATAAACGAAGACAGACGTGCAAAAAAGTAAATACAAAATATACAACATTTTTGCTACTTTCTGATTAATATTCAACACAACTGAGGACAGGCCAGCCAAGGGCCCCTGCACACGTAAACTGAGACATGTGCATGCAGTGGCAGCCTTTGATTTGTGTCAGTCCGCTGTCTGAGCCCCACGACCTTCAGTCAAAGCCCTCAAAACTTTCATCACCCGTGTCTGCAACCTGAATGTTGCTCAACAGTGTCTGAGAGAGCTGTGAGAGGAGTTTTGCTCTCCTGTTGTCTTCTCACTGCTCCCCGGGGGCATCATAATTCACTGGAGCCGAAATGAGAAGCGAGTCCAAGAGCGCCACAGAAAAGGAGAGAGCAGCATGTGTCTAAATAACACACAAACACATACACACACACACACACATACACACCTGCCTGTCTGATCCCGTGGTAATTGATACTGCTGTTGCGATGCCGTGACGTAAGTACTCATCTATATCTCCCTTCATCATACAAAGCTTCATCCAGCCAGGTGTATATGAACAGACCAAACCACTGCAGTGTTGGTGAATGAGAAATAAAGCTCTGTGGGTCAGCTGCACTAGTCAATATTTTATACTAACAATGGACCAAATTACTACTTTTAAGGTGAATGGGGTCCCCTCGTAAAACCGCAGAGAATCATCATTCACGCTGCAGCTCTATGGAGCTTTTTAGCCTTTTTTAGCTTATTGTTTTGGTTTTACTGCACATACTGTAGGAGCTAAAAACCGCCGTGATGAACACACTATACACTACCTACCCAGCATCAAACAGCAGGAACACAAAGGTCTACGGTTACCTTAGTGGAGCACTTAAAATTCATCAGCTGGACAGAAATGTATGCTAATGCTGCTTTGTGTCTGCTGGGTGTCTAAATAGGCAGGTGTTTGCTAACACATTCCCCAGAATTGTTATTAGGCACGATGTTTTTCCAACACGCGAATATATGAGGTGTGTGTATTTTACGTTGTTTTGGAGTAAAAAAATATATATATATTGAATGTAGCTTTCAATAAAACAAGATAGACCACATACCATATTTTAACGTTTCTCATAGCACTGCCCTCCGGTTGGGGTCAGGCCTCCGGTTCTATTAGGATACGATCAGCTGTCATAGAGATGAAGATAGTGTGAGCAGCAAAATTCTACTTAGCGTGCCTTTTCCGCTTGCTATTTGTCAGAATAACTGTTATCTATGAGAGCTTTTCATCTTGGAAGGACAACGTTGATGTTCAGCTGAGCAATTAATCCTTCAGTTCTTTTTCAAAAAATTAAACGCATCTTCACTTGTTACCTCCTGACCATGGTCACGTAACGACACCTACTGAATGAGGACTGTGAAATGTGGTCGACAACTCCAAAAGCTAGCAAGTGGACATTTGAGCTCATATCATTTTGCTAAAACACCCCTTCCTATACGGTCACAGATTAGTCCTCCCTGGTGCAAGATGTTGAAAACAACAAATGTGAAAAAATAATAATAATGATAACATTTGATATGGCTTATTTTAAAAGTACTGTTGAAAATTGATTTACAACAATGCTGTGACCAGATGTTTTAAAAACATTCATGTATTTGTCATCTTGAGAAACACTACGTTCAGGACTGCTATTGGGACCTCAGCCGTAGTTTAAAGAAGGACTCAACTAAAGCTGCAATCATGGCGGGTGATGAATGGGGCTGCTGGCCAAGACTAGCAAAAGCAATCTGCTGTGAGCTGGGGCAGACATTTACTCTGCCATCAAGCATCCAGCGGCTGATATTCACATCGCTAGAAAGTGCACCACTTCCTTCCTGTTGAAACTGCATGTGGTCCTTTGGCGTTTTGTAAACTGGAATATGAAAACAAGCCCGCGCAGTTATTCCATTGAGGTCAGGTGAAGAGGCCAGGCAGGTGTAGAGGAAAATGACAACGTAATGTTCTGTAGTTGAATGAATACACAAAGGAATATGTGTGTGTCTGGACCTCATTCATCATGTCTTTACTAAGTCTTACACCGGCATCGCATAGCCTGTGTGCCTTGAGCTCCTTTACACTGCTATCAGCATAAGACGGGAGGGACAGAAGGTCATGTCACGGAGGGCAAAGAGTGTTTGAGGTCGTGGACGGGGGCGCCAGGTGTAGAGGTCACTGCAGAGGAGGAAGGTTTTTTTTTATTCCCCTCTGAGAATGAGCTTTAACTGCAGTACATGGCGCTCGCACGCGCACATTTTAGTCCGTATATAGCAGCCCAACAGAAGCCTCCTTCGGCTGCAGTGTGATTGGGGAGCAGTGGAGGGAAAGTGCGGTGAAGTGTGAAAACAGGCAGACCAAGGTCCTCAAAAGGAGCTCTAATGGACCTTGAGATCCAGGTGGGGGCAGCATGAAAGGGGAACAAGTACCGCGGCAAAGCTTTGAGGTTGCTTCTTTGTACAAAAGTGTGTCTAGTATGAAGGGAGAATAAGCTGCGCATGTGTGCATGTGGTTGTAAGTGTCAGTAGAGGAGCAGACTATCCGAATAATGCAATAGGTGATGTTTATGAGGCACATACTGTACGTTTTCCATCATCCAAGCCCTGCTGGCCAAATATCCTGCTTATCTCTGTCATGCAGACGTTTGGCCTCTAGTCTTCCATCACTTCACTTCCTTGTTAACAGGCTGCACGCTAACCGGAGCGCCATGTGACTCTCAGCGGTTCACTATTAGCCCGTCTCCCACCACGTCGCCTGGGAAAAGCCACCTCGGCTTGTTTGATGTTTCAGGCGAGAGGTAGACGGGGATGCTGAGACAAATGTTTTGCCATTAATCAGCCAGATAGCGAGGATTGATTTTAGGAGACACATACGTGAATCTCATTTCCGTCTTGGGTTAATCCAACATTTCAATTTACTCCGGCTTTCATACACCAAGTCGAAAAAGTAATAGATTTTTGTATAATAAATAATTCAGGTGATTGTGATTAAACTTCTTGCCGTTCTTGCGCTGGTGAGACGCTGTGTTGGTTGGGGGCCAGCATGCCTCTTAACACTGTGATGGTGACGAGGGGGCCCTGAGAGTCCACGGTCTCTGTTTCTGCCAGGACATTAATCACTGTCGCACTCCTCTCTTTCTCTGTCTGCATGCCCCCGCCGAGAGCCACTTCTGTCGTCATAGTAACCAACGCCAACCGCGACCAAAACCCAACAGTGCAGTAGAGGTAGTGGGGCACGATAAACGCATTTGCGATTGAACGTGTGACGCTTGAGGGGACAAAATGTATATGCATCGTGCTTTTTGTTCCAATATTTGCTTCACGCCCAGTTGTCTGACTTGTCACCGGTGACAGAGCAACCTTTTTATGGTGCACTGCAGCTGATCCTCGTGTCAAATTCTGAAGGTTCCACACTTTGCTGTTACGCTCATTTCATAGACATGTGGCCGTATATGTTCTCCATGCTCAGCACCAGTTAACTAATGAGCTCTTTGATTAAGGCTGCTCTTGCAGCACATCGCCCTGCAAGCCTCAACTCCAGAAATGAGCCCACAGCTCACACACCGCATGAATCACCAATCAGCCACCTTTGGTGGAGGAAAAACTCTGTCTGTTGGCTTAGGACCAAAAGATTTCTGGCAAGAGCCAAACAAAAAGGTCAAAAGAGTAGGAGTAGAATAATTTCTTCTGAGCGTCTAGCAGGTTAAGCTGGTGTAGGTGCTCATTGCTACCCAGGTCAAATAGGAAAAGCTATCAAACGCAGACACTGAATAATAGCCCGGTCTGATTCTGTGTGAGAATGTCGAGATGTTTTGGCATCTCATATGTGAAATAGGCCTATAGCTGCGACATAAAGGAGCATGTGGTCTCTGTTATTGCTTCCCATTGTCATTCATACCTCAATTGAGAACCATGCATGTCTTGTGCACATACATGGTCTGAACGCTGATTTTCCACAGGAAAATGACCAGAGGCGTTGAAGGCAGATTGTGGGAGAAGCGTGTGAGGTTATAAATTATCAGGTAAGAAAGGGTTTTTCAGATTTCAGTGTGGTAGCTGAGGAGATAAACAATTATCCCAAATGTAGGCTTTGTGTGACAGTGATAACACGTGCAGCATAAAACATTTAGACAGAGGAAGATGAACTTCTCACAGAAACGGAAACATAAAAAATAGCAGATGAACAAAACAATAAAAAAATAACTATAAAAACAGCACAATGTCTGTGCATGTGTGTACTGCAGTGCATTTCATTTTCCAGCTGCTGCACCTGTCACTGGACGCGTTCAAGTTCCTCAGTAGACTATTTGTGACGCTTCCTGTGCTCTGCTGTTTATTTTCGGGTGACGGCAAATGGGACGGCAGTCTTGTGTAAGGACCAAGATGGGATGGGGAAAAATAAATTGGTTAGAAATTTGCAGCGAAATGTCCCACAATAGTTTGATTTACAAACACGGCAAGAAAAAGGCAAGTCATTGTTACCACAGGTCGATACTGACTGATATTAGACAACAAATCAAATAAATTTAACTGGTCGTACAATCGCTCATCGGGACAAACGAATCACAACTGAGCCGACACGGGGAAGACAATACCATGCACCAATGTATTTTCTTAAAAATTATTTCACTTTTGACAGGGTTCAGAGGAAATGTGTCTGGATCGGGCGAAACAGGAGCTGGGACAGAGAGCGTTTTCTCTCCCCAGTCACCCGCAACTCTCCGGCGAGTTCAGCCATTGCATTACATTTCCAGCCAACATCTGACAAAGGGACAACTGCTCTCATCATATTTAGTGCTGCTAAATCATCAGGCTCATACTGCAAATCACCCCCTGAATTGTGGTCGGCCAATTACATGTGCTACGGGGATGGAGGGTTGTGGGTAACAGTGAAAGCGAAGGCCAGCTGCCTACTATCGCTTACTGCTGATTTCCTGGCCCTTGCTGCAAATATAGACAAACAGAAGCAGACACACACACACATATATGCACACATGGACACATACACAAACAGGCGGGCATATTCACAAACACCAGACTGCTGACCAGCAGAGATGCATGTGCCGTGTTCTCTAATGAGCCAGTTACATGCCCTATCAGAGGCAGTTAATCAAAGCCTGATACTGGAAACAAACCAGTGTTAATAAAACTTTAGGTAAACACATCAGGAACTCTGATCTGCTTCAGCTAATAGCCTCCAATCCCGCTGGTATTGCTGAGATGACAAAATGAATCATGACAGCCTCTTACAAAGCCAAAAAAATATATAATAATCCCAAACACAATAGAGAAATTGGTAAAACATGTTACAAAGTCACTCTTTTCCCGTCAGTGTGTAAATACATAGATAGATAATACCACAGGAGTTGCCAGTGTGTCCTAATCCACGCCTTGTTTGGAGGGCTTACTGCAAACCTATTACTTCACTGAGCACAGACTCAGGAAAGGAGTTTAGCTCTCATCCTGTGACTCCATTTGGAAGAGATACAACCATTTCAAAGGGTATGGCAGGGTAAACATGAGCCTTATTCCATTAGGAGGGTTTCTTAAAGCAGAGCACAATGGGGCTTTTCAAAGTAAAATACCTGAAGCCCAGAGATTCTTGAGAGGAATGCTGAGGATTCACAGCAAAACACTTGCGCATTTCACACAGTAGATTTAATGGAATTTTATCATTTGAAATGTCATGTTTACAGTGCATATGATAGAGATAAACCATTCATTAAAGGAATATGTTTCCCACAGTAGGACTTCTGTCACCCTACACCCTTCACGTTTTGTGAAATCATACATTGTATTGGTGTCAGGTTTGAGCGAATGTAATTAATGTGAGCAAAATGAAAACATGTACTATGTAACAAGGTACTTATTCATCCAAATGAGTGGAGAAACATAACAAATGCAGATGCTCCTATACAGACCATGAGCGACCACATATTTGTGCTGTGGTCTTCACAGTCATCTGATCTCAACTTAATTAAACAGCTGTGGAAGACTTTGCAGCAACTTCACCACCATCATCAAAACTCCAAATGAGGGACTACTTTTATGGAAAAAATTACCTGTATGAGCATTTCTTGAACTGCCACCTCTATGGTTAAAGTCTGGTTAAGTTTAGACAACTTCATCTTCTTGGATGAGTTTAGGGAAGGGCTGCATTAGAAACCAACATTGACTGTTGGAGGGAGACGGGACTATAATGCTCACCTCCTTTTTGTGGCTATATAACATCACGCTTCCTTCTCATTTGCAGCTGATAGAAACGCAAGGGGTCATCTGTTAGAAACTTAAATATATATCAAATATAATTATATATGATTTAATAACTTGAACAAATGACCAATACTGGCTCTAGTGAAGACAGTCATGAAATTTGACTCAATTGTGACACAGCCTTTAAGACCGGGAAAGCATACCACAAAATTATTTCACAGTGTTCAAAGATGGCGAGGACATCAACTCGCATAACAGGATATTGATATTATGTTGAAACAAAACCCAGCTCAACTCTACTAAATAGTTAAATTAAATTAAAAATCATAATAGATTCCCTGATGCCTCTGAAGCCTCCAGCAAAGTGTTTCTCAGATCTCTATGAGGACTTTGAAAATTAATGAGACCTCTAACATAAGAGAGCTCTCCAGTGTCTTGTAACGCAAAAACAGACAACCTGAGAGCCCATCCAGCTCACAGAGCCAGTGGTTCAGAGTGGTATTAACGCAGCGGAGCGGGGACAATGTTCCCACCGTACCCACAATGGGCTCAACACCCATCTTCCAACCCAGTCCTCCGGGTCACATCAAGAATTGAATAAGCTCTCTTCCTAAAGCTTCTGGGGGTTTCAGCCATGCGTCCAGAGCATCAATGGGAATAGTGTTCCTCCCCCCACAATGGCCAAATCAACTGTGGGAGCACTTTCTCCTCCTCTTGCGCCCCTTTTATTCTCGCCCCGGCTCAGACCTTCCCGGGGCTGAACAGAGGAGGGACGGGAGAGAAAAGGCACATGCCTTCACGTCCGCTTCACACGCATACAAAGAGAAAAATCAAATTGCTCAGACATGCACGCATGCGCACAGGGACGTATGAGCGCATGCTTGCACACAGCACACACACACACACACATGCCTCACCTAATACCAAGAGGGATAACAATGAGAACGTGTGAAAAGAAGGACAAACGCAGAATAGGAAAAGACGTCCAGTTTAAAAATCTTCAAATGACCAATAGGGGAGAAATGCAGTGTAACTGTATATTCTCATGATGATGTGCAGTTACATTAAGCCAAGGCTGCAACAAGTAATTATTTTCATTATTGATTAATTTGTCACGTGCTTGTTTTTTTTGTATTAATTAATAGTTGAGTCTATAAAATCTCAGGAAAGAGTAAAAATTGCCCATCACATGTTCCTAGAGAGCGAGGGGACGTCTTCAAATTGTTTGTTCCGTCAGACAGTCCAATACCAAAGATATTCAATTTACAATTGCATATTATTACCATATTATATATTATTATATTACATATTATAGAACCACATTAAACACCATGAAAGATAACTTGTAAGGTGGAATATTTTTCTCTCCAGCTAATTTTTCTGCTTGACAGACTGCTTGCCCTTTCCATCTCTATTCACCCTGTTTGTAAAGGTACAGTAATAACAGCACAGGACAAGGGAGGACAAGGGAGGGCAAACGATGACGATAACGTTCCAGAAACAAATTGAGACTGTTGGGCCACATCAAGCATTAATTAGCAGGGTCGCAGACAGAGTGCAGAGACGCCGCAGCCGTATCGGCTTTCACAGATGGCGAGGTTGCGTGCTGAGGCACAGAGAGGCTAGGTTACAAACAGACAGGCATCGCGAGCGAAGGCCACACCAAGTGCACTCTGCATTCAGAAACAATGAGATCCCGGGAGGCTGAGGGGACCCAGACAGACATCGTGGAATTATTCATTTCCACCCACCGGCTCAAACTACACCGTGCAGACCGTTGACCTCCCTCTGCTGACGCCTCAAACTGTCTGGTTATCACAAGTGCACGTTCTCCCTCAAACCTAGTCCGTCATGAACAAAAGACTGAGCTAAAGTCGAAGGCAGATCCCCATCAGGGGGCTGTTCGATGGGAGCAATGTGTGTGTGTCAAGCGGTTTGTTTCTGGGAGTAAGATTGTCCGCAGAGCGCTCACATCAGCCTGTAAAAAACAACTGCCACAATTTGCATGTTTCAGCACAAGTCCACAAATAGCTGAGGAATCATTCCATTTCAGATAAAACGAGGAGTACTCAGGTGCAGGACCCCAATCAGGCCTCGGAGAGTGCCTGAATGGAAAATGGCAACACTGTGGGACAGCATAATCACACTGAGGTGACAAGGCAGCAGAGCTTTGTATTCTGGCTATAAGGACCACGGCGAGTATTGAGGCCAGGGCTGCTACAACACGTCACAGCGACTGAAAGTGTGATTTCAAATTGGCATCATATTTACATAACAGACACTCCAATGTGAATGCATAGAGCATCTCTCTGTGTGTGTCTTCACTCTCCTTGTAAACATCTCAACAGAAGCGTGGTATGTTTCCTGCTCTCTCTGCATGCGGACAGCTTTGTTTTTCCTCAGCGTGCCCTGACCTAATTAACATGTGAATCCTGCTCAAGAAGGCCACTTTAAAAGTCTGCAATCTCTACGCTTCACTTTCCCATACCAGGCTCGGGGAGTGTAAGAAGGGAGCAGAATCAAGATCAACGCTCGGCAGAGAACGTCTCGGCTAGCCACTCACTGCCTCCGTCCTGGGTTGCAAAGCGTGGAAATGCATGTTTGTCATGGCCGCGCTCAAGTTGGGATTCAAAAATAGAGCTTGAGCTGTTACAGTGCATAAGTAAACCGAGGTCTCTGGTTCATGTGAGAGGCGACAGATGTCCTGGAGTGCTTGTTTTACGTGCGTGAAAAGCTGAACAGCTGAATGGCAGACTAACAGCAAAAATGTCACGGTGTAAAAGTTGTCACTTTCCACGTTGCGCCTTGGTTTTTGGTAGGTGAAAAACTGCACTTTGAGATGACAAAATAGTCTGTCAACTCTGGCAAGACCGATTATTTTTCCTTGAAATGTATTTTCTAGTTTTAGAGACCTGAAGATACCTGAAGGGTAACTGTATGTGGAGTGTTAACCTCAGACCACCAGACTGAATCATATTTGTTATCTGTATCTGACCGTTATCTCTTTGGACAGACACACACGTGAACACTATCGTGGAGTTCAGACCATACTGAAACATGGCATCTCTTTTTTTTTTCTTTCTTCGAGAGGTAATATCAAATGAAGAGGACCGATCAAGTTCTCCAGACATTAAACTTTCATATCCGTTTGTCCCCTCTCAAACAAACGGACGCCCGACAACAGAAATAATCCAAATGGCACAGTTTAAATATGCCTCACTAAAAATTTGATGATGGGGCTGCTGGCTCATCCACTCCACACCTACCATATTTGTTAATGAAAGTGAATTATTCATGTCGACATCAGATGCCACAAAGATACAGACCTCTACATATAATCAAAAACAAAACACTTTCACACGTCGTAACTACGGGGAGATCAAGGAGAGGCCGTGCAATCTACAGAAGGGGAGAGTGAACATAAAGGTGGTCTAAGAGGAGGGGTTTTTATTGGGGGGGGGGGGGGGGGGGGGGGGGCACACAATTTTTGTTTTTTTTTTGTTATGTTGTGGGGTGTGGGGGTGGTTGTGCGCCC
>JAVQJV010066923.1:0-22718 GCA_036024995.1 Gadopsis bispinosus
CAAGAGCCTGGTTCTGCCTGAGGTTTCTGCCTGTTAAAAGGCAGTTTTTCCTTGCCACTGTCGCATAGTGCTTGCTCATGGTGGAATTGTTGGGTCTGTACATATAGAGTTGGCTTGGATTTGCTCTATATTAACAAGTGCTATGAGATAACTTTGTTATGATATAGCGCTATATAAATAAAATTGAAATGAATTGAATTAATGTCTGTTTGTCTGCCCTGCGATTGACTGGCGACCAGCCCAGGGTGTTTCCCAGCCTCTCGCCCAATGTTAGCTGGGATTGGCTCCAGCCCCCCCCTGCGACCCTTCGGGATAAGCAGTATGGTTAATGAATGAATGAATGTAAAAAAGTTAAATTTACTAAAGACCATAGATTTATTATTTATTATTGCAAAATACAGGTTCAGCACACATACAGTAGTACTATAGAAAAATGTAAGACCCAACCAAAACACTTTACATGAAAGATAGGCAGGCTGCCCCCACCCCTGGGTTTTAATTCGCCTGCTATAGAAAGACCTTGAAATCTGTAAACGTTACTTTGTTTTTTCAACCAGTCAGCATTTGGTTGATGATTTAATGTTATGAATCTACACACTCTGACACAGTAGAAGGCGGTATGTGCCTTTTTTACATTGGTTGGTCACCACCAGTAAACACGCAGAAGAAGTAGTAGAAGAAGAAGTACATTAATTTTTATATTCTGGAAAAAATGCGGATTATGCCAATTGCAACAGCATTACAGTAGATAGAAGAGGTATTCTTTGTACAGATTTGTAGTCTTCACTACTGTCATTACAGTCATTTACATCTCACAGCAGGAAGATTATAGTAAATGAGATATATGAAATTCTGTACAGATTTAAAAGTATGAATATTTTGATTACATTTATGCGGATACCAGCTCACAGAGGGATAAAGAGCAATGAAGCTGTGGATGCATTGGCAAAACAGGCTCTGAAAACTGAGGAGATTATTACTCAGTCAATCTGAAGCAAAACGAATAATCAAAGAAGCATCAATAAAGAGAAGCAGCACAGCTGGGATACAGGAAACACAGGACGACACTTTTACGCAGTAGAACCAGAAGTGAGCACGATGAGGACAGGGAGGAGGAGGACCAAAGAGGAGAACATCTTAGCAAGGCTGAGGGTAGGACATACCAGACTTAACAAGCAAACATCCGTCAGGATTATGTGAGCGCTGCCAAACAGAGGAATCAGTGCTGCGTGTCATTTTTAACTGTAAAAAGTACTCTTGAGAATGAGAAACATTGAAGAGGGAAATCAGTAAACTTGGAGTGGAAAAACTGAGTTTAAAACATTTAGCATCATATTAGGGAGTCTATTCCATTATATGAACTGAACTTATCAAAAGAATTTAGTGCTGAGTGTTAAGCTCTAATTGTTTTTTAAAATTGTATTTATTTGGGGATAGCTAACTCTGGGCCACACTCCAATAGGTGGCGGTAATGCACCTTTGCGCTGGTTGCCTAGTAGAAGAAAAGGATGTAGCAGTAGTAGTAGTGGTGATAGTAGAAGAAGAAGAAGAAGAAGCAGCAGAAGAGGAAGAAGAAGAAGAAGAAGAAGAAGTAGAAGAAGAAGAAGAAGAAGAAGAAGAAGAAGAAGGAGAAGTAGTAGTAATAATAATAGTAGTAGTAGTAGTAGTGATAGGGCGAAGCTGTGTTTAGCCAACACTTCTGAGCAGAAGGATGGCGGAGCAGCACCTCAGCAGCTTTGACAGAAAAATACCGGTAGGTTAGCACCATTGCTAAAGGCCTTGTTAAAGGCTATACAACTTTAGTTAGCGTGCTTGCTGTATTGTTTACTTGTGTTATTTTTGTCTTTGTGTACAATGTTAGCTGCGGCTATGCTAACTAGTAAGCTAGCTTTGTCAAGCCTAGGCTGAACTTTATAACACGGCGGCGTTAAAGGAGTTTGACAGGCGCGGAATAATGGGGACTTCTTCAGATTTAATTTGAACCGTTTATTTACGATGTGAGATCTAACTGTCACTTGTTTGTAGCCTGATGTAACTTACTGTCGTTTGCCAGTTGGCTAACTAACTAACGTGAATAACGCCGTCTGTGGTTTCGCCACAGTGGCAGACGTTGTCTAATTTAACGTCAGTGGCACGTTTTCCTTTTAGACTTAGTTACCTGAAGGCACACGACTTCTTCTGGTCTGCGCTGGTAACATTAGACCGGTGCCCGAACAGCACAGTGAGTCTGTAACGTTAATTCATCTTAACGAATCATTAGACATGTGGTGAAACTGATGTGGTAACAAAGACTTTGTCTCCTGACGCTGCTTCTTGAAATCTTGCTTCTTGGTGTCTGAATAACACATTTTGTTCCAAAATACATGGATAGAAAACATCTTGAATCCCTCCGTGTTTCGTGATTACACAAACACGTTGCCTGAACATAATATAATAGATGATCAACAAAATCATGATTTTAAATGTGTGCTCCAGGGATGTATTACTGCGCATCCATAAAGTTGTCGGACTCACAACAGGCCGAATAAAATTCTGCAGCAGAGGCTGAGATCCTGACTTTTAGTCTCTAGTATGGGGCCATCACCAAAGACACTGGCTATTCCCATAATGCAAATTGAAAACATTCATTAGAGCAGCTGTTCTCAAACTTTTTCTGTCATCCCTCCAAAAGAAGATTTATGCCCCCCTTCAACGTGTAAACGGATTCAGTTTAATTGAAATTACAAATTATTCAGGTCAGCACAACTGTGACTTTTCTTCCCATCTTGGTCCTGCCCACGTAAGGTGTGAGGGAGAGGTGCAAGGAAAAGGAGGCATGGAGGGGTTGGCTTACTTTAAGGGGAATCAGAAATGAATACAACCTAAATGTTCAGGGAGAGAGTTCAGCATCTCGACAGCCTGGTGGACCAAGCTGTCCTTCAGTCTGCTGGTCCTGGCCCGCAGGCTCTGCAGTCTCCTTCCTGATGGCAGCAGGCTGAAGAAGCTGTGTGTTGGGTGGGTGGGGTCCCCTGCGATGCAGAGGGCTTTCTGGGAGAGGCGTGAACTGTAAATGTCTTGGCGGGAGGGGGGAGAGAGGCACAGACGATCTTCTCAGCTGCTCTCATGATGCGCTGTAGGTTACATGCGGCATACCACACGGGGATGCCGCTGGTCACGAGGCTCTAGCTCTTCTCAGCTTGCGGAGAAAGTAGAGCCGCTGGTTGGCCTTCCTGGCCAGTGATGTGGTGTTAATAGTCCAGGAGAGATCCTCTGTGATGTGCACCCAGGAACTTGGTGCTGCTCACCCTCTCTACCGCAGCGTCGTTGATGGTCAGACGAGCATGCTCGTGGCCCACTCTCCTGAAGTCCACAAGGACTTGAGGAGACATGATAAGGCGAATGAGAAGTCTCTGAATATCTCTGTCCTCTTCCCTCTCCTCCATGGTTGTCTTCTTCTCTGATGTTGTGTCCAGAACTGAGGTTCATGCTTGGGAAATAGTGTCTCCAGGCTGCAGGAGGGAGGACGTGCGTGTGTAAGCCCGAGCAGTGACGCGCAAGTGATGGGTCCTAGGAGGAAGGCCTCTAAATTTCAGCCTGTAGGGGGCAGCAGTGGAGGGGAACTGGTCCTGAGACCCAGCGAGCCCAAAGACTACATCAATGAGCTGTCCCATGAAGTCCTCTGTCACATATTCAGGTACACTGGCCTCCAGCTCGACCATTCTGTTCTGTGCTTTACAATATATTCCAGGTCTGGGTGGGGTTTGATTGTTATGTATATTGCATGACCATTACCATGAGTGGGAAGTCTGTAGCATCATGCAAGTAAGAGTTCTGGTGATCTCACAGTACAGTCTGTTAAGTTTCCCTTTATTTTAATGTTTGTCTGAAATAACTGAGAGCTAGCTGACTTAGAGTAGGAGTGACACCATGAGCTAAGCCTAAAGTGTGAAGTGTTTTGAACATTGTGCTGTTTTGTAGGTACCTTCCCATGAAGGACATCATGTGTATGGAATGTCTGTCCAGAAAGCTTAGAGAAGCTGTCACTCTGTTCCTGCGAGTGGTCAAGGTAGTGGATCTATGTGCGGGTCGCTGGTGGGAGTATATGCCTTCAGGTGAGAAGAGCTCGCTGCACAACCACTGCACCCCCAAACAAACCAATAACTAAGAGCGTGTTCATTGCTACAGTAATAAATTAACCATGTGATGTGGAGGTTCAGTCTTACAAGGTGGTTTTCAAGGTGGTGAAAGATGTGACATGACTCTGCTATCTTGGCTTCAGTGGAGACTTCATTCCACCTCTGTGGGACCAGAACAGAGAAGAGCTTTGATGAAATTGCAGGGTCCTATGAGCAACAGGGTAGCCCATCATTCACATGCAGATGAGCGTAATGGTGGTGCCTGAGTGTAGGGTTAGACAATAGCTTGGTGGTAGATCAGTTAGACCAGTTTAATACATACCACACATAGCAACTTATTTCACAGGTGTCCTTGTTTTGTTTCTTTAGCCCCAAGCTGAGATGTGTGCCCTTTTGTGAATGGCATCAGAAATGGAAACATGTTGGTGCTGTTGGTTCAGCAGTTGATAAAGCTTTTTTTTGCACATATTGGCAAAAAAGGGTCTAATGATGTTTTTGTGTCTCTGGTTTAGGCTTTACAGACAGCAGCTTTCTGCTCCTTTTGAAGAAGATGCCAGATCTGGAGCAGTTATATGGTCTCCACCCTCGATACCTGGAGAGGAGACGAGTCCGAGGCTATGAGGCATTCAGTATACCTGGAGTCCTGGAGGCCCTACAAGCCTGTCCCAATCTCCTGGTCAGTATGTAGCGTGAGAGAGTTGCACTCATTCATCACGTAGAGCCCAATCTAATAAACAACCATACGAAGTGATTCTACTGATTGATTCCTGCTCTCTGGGTGTTGTGGTTAACCTTCTATAGCGTTTGGTTGTATTACTGCATACTCTTGGTATTCTGTGGCACACAACCGTCTGTCCTTGCCCCACAGGCTCCGTAGAGAGTTGGAGTGTAATGAGAGGCTGAAAGAAGTTCAGCATCCCTGTAGTAACAGAAGCATTGTAGGTTATCATGAGTTAGTTGTTCTATTCAGTCAGTGACTTAGTTGGCTTCTTATTTAGCTAGCCTGCTTTCATGTGTAAGCAACAGAACTAGCTTAACCTGAGTACGGTCAGACTCGGAGAAGGTTTAAAAGCCCTTTAACCTCTGTATGAAGCACAAATTGTATTGCTGAAGAATATAGATTTTTTTTCTTGGACCATTTGTCAAACTGTGTTCATGCTTACATTTGCTAGATTTTTACAAAGCTTCCAACTGCAATTTGCGGTCTTCCTCAGTGGATGGAGATGAGAAGTGAGTTATTGCCGCTACAACTAAGCAAACTAGCCACTGAGGAAAACTGCAAGATGGGGTTGATTGAAATGAAGCTAGACTTTAAATTAGTTAATATCTTTGCCATATAACCTTATTCAACCTAATTTCAGGGTGTGGAGACATCCCATCTGGAGCTGGTGGAAGCCATATGGAACTACATGCCTCAGGTTCACATACTGGGAAAGTTCCGCAACCGTAATGGGGCTTTTCCCATTCCCGCTGAAAACAAACTGACCATCCCCATAACTGCAAAGATCCAGACCCTACATCTAGTCGGTACGTAGGACCGTTCCTGCTAATGCCTCCACACTACAATGGAGTAAACTAATCTGAAATACTGGATGGAATCAGCTTCCTCCCTGTTAGTGAAAGAATTTGGGATGGATATACTGGCCAGGTGGGCTCTGAAGTGCTCTGTCACCTCTAGTTTTAAACTTCACATAGTGTTTGTTTGTTGTAGGTGTGAATGTCCCAGAGATCCCCTGTGTGTCCATGCTGCGTCACCTTTACCTGAAGTGGGTCCGTCTCACCAAACCACAGCCGTTTAAGGACTTTCTGTGTGTGAGCCTGAGAACCTTTGTCATGAGGAACTGTGCAGGGCCAACCAACTCCCTCAAATATGTTCCCCTAGTTACTGGTTTAGCATCAGCCCGGAACCTGGAGCAGCTGGAGCTGGTGAGAGTCCCCTTCCTGGGAGGGCTGATCCAACATGTGGTGGAGGACAGCTGGAGGTCAGGTGAGGAGATCATGTGCATTTTATTGAAGTCATTCAGGGACTTGTTATCAGGCTGTGGAATACAGACAATACTAGTTGGTAGGAGTCATTCATTGTTGATTTTACTTTTGTCATGGCATATGTTGACAATCATTTTCCACTTTTATTTGGTCATGAAAAGATGATTTTGCATCCTCTTAATACCGGGTGGGATCTCGGATATCTAACTACAGTGCAGGCAGATGCAGCCAAATCTCACTCCTTTGGTCTTGTGTTAATCATTTTGTTCTCTGTAATGATGTGCACGCCTGTCTGCAGGGGGATTTCGGAACCTCCACACCATTGTGTTTGGAGCCTGTAAGAACGCTCTGGAAGTGGACTTGGGCTACCTCATCATCACTGCTGCTCGCAGGTGATCATCGTCAGCCAGTCATCAACTCTTTAAAGTGACTGAGAGAAAAATGCTTGATGTCTGTATACAGCTTATATTTTTAAAGCAGAATGCAAAGGGTTACACTGGCACCTTATTGTAGACACTATTCAGTCTTGCAAAGCAGTCTGTAACAAAGTAAATGAAGAACATCCAAAGTAAGACATTCAGTGATTCTTTGCTAAGGCCAATACCCCGAAGAAGCTCATAGGCAGTATGCTGTGTAAATTTTGCAAATATCGGTGGACAGTAAATTCAGTACACAAAATAATGTCAGAATAATTATCACAGCATCATATTGCTATCCATATATACTAACATTTACTCAAAGGTCTATTGTGGGGTTTTCTTGTAAGGTAAGAACATGACATTGTTAACACTGAAGTAACAGCAGAAAAGTTTGTCCGTTGCAGAATATTGTTTTAATAGGAACCAACATAAATACATATATTTAATTACATGATTTCTGTGTGTTTAACAGGCTCCATGAGCTGCGTATCCAGCCTTCACTGACTAAAGATGGAGTTTTCTCAGCTCTCAAAATGGCTGAACTAGAGTTTCCTCAGTTTGAGACACTTCATCTGGGATACGTAGATGAGTTCCTGCTGCAATGTTAGTCCCTTCTCTTAGATATCACCAGGCTTCGAGAACATAGGGCACTTTCCCCTCCCTGACAGAAATGAGCCTTCTTCCATGGCCTCTACTGTACTTCATCCACTGACCATTTGATTCTTTACATTTTTCCTCACCATGTCTTTGTCACAATACAGATGCAGAAATTGTGGTGTGTGTGTGTTTGTTTAATGCAGGTAAGATGAGTCATTCGGAGCTGGTGAAATACGGGCTGGCTGATGTCATTGAGAACCCAGGCATCATCACCGATATTGGCATAAAGGTCGTGAACGAGGTGTTCACTAATATTAAATACCTTCTCATCTACAACTGTCCTCACCTGCACAACCCTCACCATTGGATCACAGGTAAACCACACTCCCTCTGCACACTTGAGCCCTCACCACTACTATATCCATGTTTGTTGTGAGCTCAGACTGTCTACATAGCTCCATACGTAGCTCTCGTGTTGTGCCTGTTTCTGTCCTCAGATCAGTCCAGATGGAGTCGTCTGGTTGATCTCACTCTGGTTCGCTGTCATGCTATCAAACTGGAATCCTTCTCCCAGTTCATAGAGTTACTGCCCAGTCTGGAGTTTATCTGCCTGGACCAGATGTTTAGAGAACCACCCAAGGTATGCAGTATGTTCATAAACACACTCAGTCATATGCACCTTTAACGTGCATTCATGCATACCTCACACATGCATACAGCATTTTCTGGAACATATATGCATACACCTATGAAGTCTTAGCTCCGCCAGCTGCTGATTTGAGCTATCTTTAGATTATGGGCACTGCAATAAACTACTTACAAGTTCTTGCATAAGAAGTTGCATATTGATTGGCATCCATACTCTGCACATACAACATTCTGCATAGTGAAGCTCCAACCAAAAAGAATGAAGTAAACTATAAATCCAGATGATAATACGTCATTCTTTTTAGGGTTGAGACATTTTTAATTATATTTTTCTCAAGTGTTCTCCACATGCTGACCTGAGTGCAGCCATCGGGTTCATGCTGTTTCAAAACACACAACATTGAGCTGCTGGGATCTGTGTCCACCACAGCTCAGGTGCATTACATGGTTCTGCAGCTCGTCATCTAACCTCTTCACCTGTTTGTGACTCTGCTTTTGTCTTCTTTTCGTCTCTGCACATTTCTGTGTTTTTTTTTTTATATTTTAAAATTCCATTTGCCAAAGATATGACGCTGACAAGATATTTGGTCAGTCGTTGCTTTTTGAGCCATTACCCTTTACTGTTTTGCCCTTGCAATGTTTCAAAACGTCCTTCTGACACAAATATCTAATTCTAGTTTTAGAAAAACTACAAGTTAGGGAGCAATTAGCCTACTACTTTCTTAATTGCTTTCTTTATTGTGAGCATGCATGAGTTGTTGTCACCAGCAGTTGTGTTGCTGACTTGGTATCGGTACTACTCTACTGAGTGGCCAGCCCTCCTTTCTAACAAGACCAGACCAAGAAATCTTTTTGATATGTGGCTGGTACATCATCTGCTTATTAAAATTAGTGTATGTGCTGATGCATGTCATGCGTTGTGTGTGTGTGTGTCAGGGCTGTGCCAGAGTGGGCCTGAGTGCAGGAACTGGCATTGGCGTGTCCTCAGCACTGGTCAGCAACCAAAACTCCAACAATGATGACAACAACAACCACCACCACAATAATGAGGCCAACCTGCCTCCTGCTCCTCCACCTGTCAACAACGTCAACGTGGTCAACAACAACAACCAAAGACCACCGCAGCAGGAAAACAATGGCAAGTTCCACCTGCATTCTTAGTCAGTGGAGCAGCAGTGATCATAACACAGCAGCTCATTACCATCACAGATTGTGGCTTCTGCAGTAGTTGGATCTCTTTTTCACGTTTTAATTCATTACGGATTTTATGTGAACACTATGTAGAAAATATTCCATCGAAACATAGCAAGGGCAAACAGTACTGCAACCATTGAAAAAGACGCACACAAAAATTAACTGGTCAGACTCATGAGAATGAGTTATGCAATTAAATTTGGACATGTTACTGTTGTGCCACCTAAAAGCCAGATACATCACCAAATGTGAAAGCAGTATGTTAGTAGATTGCGTCAACAGTGTTTGAGAGATCCTGTTAACAGACAAATAAACAAATGGATTTTCTTTGTTTCCACAGCACCAGTGGAGGTAAATGGGATGGGGGGGGAGGAGGAGGAGGAGGAGGAGGTGATGTTGGAGGAGGAAAACATGGAGGCTGAGCCTCAGATAGAGCTGAAAGAAGCAGAAGAGGAGGTGAGCGTGGACGAAGCTGATGTGTCTTCAGGGCCCAGTCGTCGAGCTGGAACACCACTACCTCCTGATGAGGAGCAAGCAGGTTTGGAGCTGCTCTGCTTCTCACCATTGATCATTGAATCAACATTAGAAAGCTTTGTCTTGTTATGTTCTGATGTCCATTTATCCTCCCCACCTCCAGGTCCCAGTGGTTTAGTCCAGCAGTGCAGACCAGCTGGTGCCGCTGTTCCCAAGCCCCCACTGGTTATCTCGGACTCAGACAGTGAGGAAGAGGAAGGCCTTGTTTCAAGGCTGATGCCAGCCTCCTGCATGCAGCAGCCAGCTTCCTGTACAGAAGGTGTCAGAACAACACAGAACACACCCAGCAGTCAGAGCAGTGTGCAGTCTGCAGCTGAAAACAAAAAAATTGTCAAAAACACACCTTCATTCAAAGACCTTGAAAAGCACAAGCACTTGCTTATTTCTGGAGTGAATGGAAGTGAATAGAGTGTCCCCACCAGTGTAATGTAAATCTGTATGTGTGTGTGCTTCCAGGTAAAGGAAAGACTCCTTTGCGGCGGAGCAACACTGTGGCTGTATCAGTGGCAGCTCCAGTGTTAGAGAGCAGCTGTGAGAAGAGCTGTCAGGTGACCAGTGAACAGATCAAGGCAGACATGAAGGCTGCTGCTGAGAACAGCAAGAGGACTACCAGTAAAGGAATTACTACTGAGGCTGGGCAGACTACTGCAAGTCCTGGGGCTGACAGTGGAACAGTACGGCCATCAGCAAGGACCGGAGTGAGGCCATTGACTGGATCTGTGGGCAGGGTCGGACCTGGAGCAGCCACATGCAGGCAGGTGGGTGGATGTGGGAGGGTGGGGGCGGGGACCCCACACAGAGGAACCACAACCACTGACAGAGCTACGGGAACTGGCAGGACTAATGACGGCACACAGGGCCCCTCTGGAGTACGGACTGGGGACAGTTGCACAAGAGAGGCGGGGGAGAGGCAGAGCTCTGGTCCTGCTGGTGTGGACACTCTGGAGCCCAGAGATGCTGCTGTAAACCGTGCTCCCAGCAGACCTGTATTGCTGGCTGGACAGGGAGAGAGTCAACCTGCCCCTGCTGCTGGTTCACAGCAGGGTCAGGCCAGAGACGAGGACTTTGTTCCTAGACGACCTTTGACCCGATCTTGCACCCGTATGTCCTCTGTGTCCCTGGTACCTGAGACAGGTAAGACTGAAATTACAAACACAGAACACGTTTACTCTGAAGCTGTGGGCCTGAGGATTCATGTTAGTCTGAGTTATTTTCATTTTCAACACTTTGAAACAAAAAATTTGGAACACACCCTTAAAATACCCCATCTGGTCTTAACACCAAGCCAAACATAAAAAAGAAATGAAACAAAGATGGATGACGTCTCCTATTGGCTCTGTAGTATACCCAAGAACTGCCACTGGGAGATAATCCACACAGATAAGTGGCAGTAACCACATAAACCAGTTTTAATGGATAAACCGTAGGAAGAAAAGTACATTTGAGTGACATGAATCATTATGGTTTGTTTTATGTTGATACTTTTTTATAGAACAAGGTTAGTCATTGGTGTGCTCTACCCGCTGCACTCTAATACCAGTCTTAAATCATGGTAGACAGGTTTGGAAATAAACGTAGCTAGTTATAAATGTGAACTGTTTGTATTATGTTTATACTGTATACAGCTATATATATATATACCAGCACAGCCACTAAGCCTTAATTAGTTAAATACCTCTTCAAATCTTATTTTATGTGATTTGTTTACAATTTCTTTACCATATAAAACCTAGTTAGTTACATGACGGCTGCATCTATATGTACACAAATAGAAATCTGAGTTTTATTATTTTAAGTTGATATTTTAGTGCTAACTACAGCGATGGTACACATCAGAGAGTTTTTCCAGGTGTTGGGGAGAACTACTGCATATGTTTTAAAGTAGTCTAGTATAGTGTGTATGTATATACACATACATACATATACACACATATATATATATATATAGTACTATGTCTCCACGGGGAGCGGTGTGAAGTCTGCTAAATGGCCCTCAAGGGATGTCACTTGAGTCGGCATCAGTTGGGGCTGAAGACTACAAGTTGGAAAATGAAACTTGCTCCTTACCATTACTGCAGGCCAGAGGCTCCAGGTGATATTAGACGCTAGCATGGCACACCTGAAAGTCCCATTGAACTGTTGGCAGTTGAGTTGCATTGTGGGTAATGTAGGCAAGGAAGAAGAACGTGTGAAATTAACAACATCTCTGATTCTGCTGCATCAACTCTGATCCGTTTCCCCAAACTGTTTGACAATGTTGAAGAAGTGCAAAGTTAAATCGGTGGAACTTTGTTTTCTACAGCTGTTAAAATAGTTGACTTCTGTTCGGCCTGCTTGTTAGTGTTTGTTTCCTTTGTATTGTTTTAAGCTGATAGTTCTGCTGTTTATGCTGTGAAGATCTTTCAAAAGCCAGGCCTCGAGTTGCAGTGAGGAGGAAACGAATGGCTGACAAATCAACCAGCACCTCAGACCCGGTCACTGAAGATGACCACGTACAGGTACGCGCACACGCACGCACGCGCACGCACACATACACACACACACACCAATTTTGACTTTGTTTTCACTGTGACATTCTAGTCTTATAATCACTGTTTGTCAGTGTTAAAAAGTCTAATTAATTCACTGTCATTTAAAGTCCAAGGGGGGAGGTGAATACTTTTACATGCACTGTACATAGTAGTTAACAAACTTGACATGGTAAACTTGTTCCGAAGGAGTTTTCCCCCCAAGGGCGAGCCAGAGTGCTGCAGGTGGAGCTCAGAGGGAGAATCTTGACCTTTGGTGTCTAAACGATGGGAAAAACAACATAAGTAGATTGGTTTTTGGTTTGGCTTTCTGTTGTAAATGCTTAAATGCCTTAATTACGTCTGCAAAACCAATGTGATCTACATTGAGCCTGGATGCATATGTGAGGGGCAAGTACCATTGGCTCCAACAGGTGTTTGACAGTATTATTGACATATTGAGATGCTTTTGCTTGTGCAGATTTTGTCTCTGAAGAGTAAGAACCTGGTGGGCATCACTCTGACCAACTGTGGAATCACTGACCTGGTACTCAAGGACTGCCCAAAGATGATGTTTATTCATGGTAACACTCATATTTGATGCCTCATTTTTCTTTTTCAGTACTTTGACTAAATAACTAACTAAAATTCTTGGAAAATGGTGTATTGCTACAATTTATGCTCTGATTCCCACAAATAAAAGTTTTTTAAAAAGTGCTTTTGTGGCCCAAACTGTCCAAAGTTAGGTGCTAGAAGAGAAAGTCAAGCCAACCACAAAAAATTACCCATGTAGACCTTATGATGATGTCGTAAAAACATGTAAACCAAGTTGTTTTGGTTCCTATGTAACTAACATTGAGTTTTATATCCTTAATTTTATGGCATTCTGTAAGCACTTGGGGCATTTAATATCTTTGTTGTAAAGCACTTTGAACTGCATTTCATGTATGAATGGTGCTATATAAATAAAGTTTATTATTATTATTAAGTGTGCAATAGTATAGGGAGCGCACATTCCTGCCTGTACACATTTTTTACCATTTCATAAAGTATGGGAAACTCACTTTTGGAAACTGTTTTCTTTTCTTTTACTAAGACAGATGGATGTAGTGTCCAAACATTGTTTGGAATTTGTTAGATATTTTCTTTTGCTGGCTACATGATCTTTGTCTGTGTTTGTGTGTCATTTTGGAAAAACGTGTTCATTGCCATGCTTTGATACAGGGTTTTGTGTGAAAGCGGTATAGTCCTCCAGTTAAAAACCCTTACCCAACATGATGTTATGTTTTGAAACCAGAACTCCCAGCAGCTAATGTTCAGTGTTTATGCTGAGTCCCAAACTATCTGTCTCTTTGTGTCCTCCCTATCTGCAGCCACCAGGTGTCGGGTGTTGAAGCAGCTGAGAGTAGAAAGTGCCCCCATAGTGAACAGGTTTGATTATGCTCAGTGTAAGAAGCTGGACATGGAACAGGTCCTGGATCAGATACTGAGAATGCCTCCTGAGAGGAACCGCATCATCTATATGCGTCCTATGCACCAGGTTGGTAATCTGTGATGTCATCTCTGTTTCCTGTAGAAACTGAATCCTAACTATGAATGTATTAAGGTATGATGCCACCGCTCAGTCTTGCTGCCAATTTGTCTCAGTGGTCACTTGTGGCCCTGCAGCTCAAAAAGCATTTCCCGATAAGCCACCATTCCAAAAGAGATGACAGTAAAAATGTTGCCAGGACACCACCAACTGCTAACAAGGTCAATTATGATTCTTTCTATTACCAGTTTTTAAACTAGGAAGGTTTTGTTTTTGTAAAACTTTCCCAGAGCCTTGAAAAGCAATTTTACAGTGTGTGATGTCATCCCAAGTCTATGGGCCAAGCGGGAACTCGCAGGTGGAACCAGTGGGAGAAACTGGAAGCAAACCTGGAAGCTAGGAAACTGGCTTATGAGATGTGAGAGCAATTTTCATTCAAGTAACTTTGAATTGAATTTCCTATAATACATCCATGATACTCCTTACAGCGTACTACAGACATGCCAGTATCTGCTGTGTACTAGGCGTGAGACAGTACACTCGGACAACAATATATCTGTCCTAATACAAGTTTCACAATTTCATACTGGTATTCCCACTAAATATGAGGAGCACTGCTGCCAGCTACTGCAGTGTCAATATAAAGAACAATGCTCAAACTGTAGAAGTTGTTCAGCTATGAGCCATGTGTTGTTTACTGTCATTACTCTTAACTGCACTTTATTTTATGGCTTTATCTTCTGTGAAGCACTGTCACAGAAGAGAAGCATTTCTTGTATGAATGGTTCTATATAAAGTTGATTGTTATATTATTATTATTATTATTATTATTATTATTATTATTATTATTATTAACAACATCATGAGCATGTTTTTCTGTGTGTAGTTAAGATCAGTATGCAAAAACCCAGCTGATTTTAGTTTTCAACTAGTCGGACAGTTGGAGCTGCCTTTTTGGTAAATTGAGGATAGCGTTAGTTCAGACAGACCAGAGTCAAGCTCAGCTCACAATACCATCTACATCAGCTGATGGTAGCTGATCTTAAAGACAGCCCACATCAGCTGATGGCTTAGCTGATTCCCTTCTATGCATCCATTGGTAAATTTCATATAGGGCACCTTTTTTAGCTTGCCTACCCTTACTGCTGTTTTACACAGCAAATTAAGCCAACAGCTCCTACAGAACTATTTCCCATGCTTTCCATGGTGTTGAAATGTATTTCCCTATACCTGATTCTTTCTTCAACCCTCTGCTTCTTCTTGTTGTCTTTGCCCTCACCAGGACACACACTCGCATGCTCGTTCTTTTTTCTCTTTCAGATTGACTCCGTAGCATTGGAGCGTCAGCTCTTCCAGGGCCCCTATCCATATCACATTGCTATAGTGCACGAGTTCAGCAACCCTCCAAATATACGAAACAAGGTTCGCATTCGCAGCTGGATGGACACCATAGCCAACATCAGCCAGTGAGTAATAGCTCTGATAATGCCAAACAGAGTAGTCTGCTGTCACTTCATTTTACATGTTGTTCAAACAGTGCTGGAACGCTGTCTCTAAGCCACTGTCTCTAAGTTAATCCCTGATGCTACAAGGTGTGTGCTCCTTTTGTAGGAGAGCTTTCTACAGAAGGCATGTGTTGTTACCATGGTGACATGGTTAGAGAATTGCTAGTTGGATCAGGGTTCTCACACACACTGTACAGATGCAAAGAGGCGGTCTTTCATAGGATCCTGAATACTGAGTTTATGTCCATCCTCATGTTGTCGTTATACTGCCGCATGATGTAGAAGTGAACCTCCTGGAGGGATGTATGCTGTTAATGCATCGTTTCATATTCCGGTCCCGCTAGCTCCTTAAAGTTCTATTGTAGAGAATTGGGAAGCCACTGACTGTCCTCCATTTTTATTTCATGGTGCCTATAATGATCTGTTTTTGTTCAATTCGATGTTTTAGCATTGAGCTCGAAGTTATTGCTGGTGTGGACTGCTGGACTGCATTATATTTACAGGAGTTTCTAATATTTTGCCCCTCTCATGTTTGTAAATGCAAGGGGAAGAAACCTAGAAACACCTCTTAATGACAGTGTTACTGAGTTGTACTGATGTGAGTTAACAGCAATCAAGCCCACTAAATAACCACTCCAGTCTAATGAAATGCAAAGTTAAGCATGTCTTTGTCTCTCCCTCAGAGAGTTAATCAAGTATGAGTTCTTCCCAGAGGCCACCAGGACAGAAGAGGATGTGAAGAAGTATTCCAGTTACCCCTGGGGCCGGGACATCTATACACTGGAGGGTAATACAGTCACACCACATTAAGGAGCACTGTGGTTAGATTCATGCTGAAAGCATGACTCTTATTTTAAAGTGCTGTTGCTCGGATTCCATTTGACATCCGGCTTGTTTGGATGGTTTCCACAGAACACGCTGAAGAGCAGAATCAGTGTTGGTTCTTTAAAATCGAAAAGTAGCCTTTTCCAATGGAAGCAGTTGTAATCATGGTATACTGATCCAAATGACTAATTTAACAAGTAAATGAGTTAATTTGCCAAAATAGTTGTAAATGAAATCTGACATTTGTCTATGCTTCACCATAGTTTCAGTGCTAACAAGCGGTACACTTTGTGGAAGGTGGCTGGAGGATTCCTCTGCATTAACACACAGAGAAACAGTGTGTGAAGCTAGTATAGTGCAAACAAAACTAATTATACTTCAGCTGGCAGACTGGAGACTTATGTGAGATGTGGATCTTCTTCTGTGATGTCGTTGTTCAGGTGTGGTGGATGGTGCTCCCTACAGCATGATAACAGACTTCCCCTGGCTGAGGACTCTGAGAGCAGCTGATCCCAACAGCTATGCCCGCTATGACTTTGAGGACGACGAAAGCAGTGAGTGCAGTCAATACGTCTATCTTTCCTATCAGCTATCCCTCCACATGCTTGTTCTCAAAATCGTCACACTTCTTAGTATTTGTCATTATAGTTATATAGCACAGACAATGATAGAATCTGAAACCTGAAATGTTGTCCTCTCTGTGTTCTTGCTTGTTAGCCACCATCTACGCCCCGCGCCGTAAAGGCCAGCTGTCAGCTGACATCTGCATGGAGACCATCGGGGAGGAGATTTCGGAGCGCCGACAGAGCAAAAGAGGAGTTTATCAGAGAGTGGTGGTCCTCTTCCTCCATCACTGTGATACACCAGGAGAACCTGTGGATGACAACTATATCTAGACACCATAAAACACTTGTCTGTCCATCACATGAAGAGGGATCTCAGCAGATGACAGTCCTGCTGCAGTACTTCCTGAGACCGAGAGATGTTGTGTCTGTATGCTGTGGAGTCTGCAGGTCAGAGCTGTGTTCTTACACGCTGACATGCTCACGAAAACTCAGAGACTTAACTAGCTTCATGGAGAAGGAAACACTACAGTTGAAGGGCACTGGGCCGCGCTGTCAAAGATGAATGGAAGTGGCCAAAACCCAACATGCTGAAGGCAGAAACTCTTCCAAAGAATGTACACTTTGTGATTTGGAGCAGGTTCATGACACATGTGATGCTGATTTTCTAATAATTTAAGAAACATCTTAAGGCATGTACGAGCGCCCTAGCATACTGTGAAATCCTCCAATAAAAGCAGAGTCAAATAAAGAAAACAGTGAGGTGGCTCCAATGGTAAATTCAGCACAATGCATATTTTCATTTAGTGAATGAAGACATTGGTTTTCAACATGAGCTAGTTAGGAAAAAAGGCCGGGCTCTGATACAGTCCTGTTCCAGATAAAGGCCGGACTCTTTCTGCTGGTGAGTCCACTAGTGACAACGTGTTTTCAGCAGCTGTTCTTGTCTGTGGTGCAAGCTCTGGTGTTGGTCTGATCTGTCATCTGTCCACTGCCACAGTCTGCCTACCTCTGCTCCACACGACCAATTGCAAACAGAAATGTCCTTAGATGGAAATGTCAAAGAAAATGTGCTTTTCAATTCAGGTCCATTCTTTTTCTTGCATGCAGAGGTGTTGGTGGCCTTGGCAGGTGGACAGTGTGTCAAGGTTTTGCATTTGACCTCAGAAGACAGACCAAGAAATGTTCAGTCCGGATGGAGCAGAAGAAAATGGAACAGTTGTGGATTCACCTCCCTGCAGTTGATTTTCTTAAAGTGTCAGTCCTCTTTGCATGTTAGGCCTATTGGATAAAGACTGCCAGGGAACTAGACTTTCTAAAGACTTTCTAACTAACTACGTTGTGCTGCTCAAATTCTCACTCAACCAGCCTGACCTGGACACAAGTCTCAACACCTCCATGCAGATATAACATGTCACGTGTGGCTTTGTTGAGATGCTGGAGCTACAGTAACAGAACTGCTGCAGAACAATTCAACATTTGGTGGAGTTGCAGTTGATCAGTTCTGACCTTTCCCAAAGACCTAACAGAATGCTATTTATTGGCCATTTCTGGCCCGGTTGGACATGTTCACACACACATCAGCCATAACGGTATGACAGCGTGGGCACGTCTGCAGCCCCACATACCGCGATGCTCTGTGTGTTCTGACACCTTTCTACCAGAACCAGCATTAACTTGGTCAGCAATTTGAGCTACAGTAGCTCTTCTGTTGGATTGGACCTCACAGGCCAGCCATCGCTCCCCACATGCATCAATGAGCCTTGGTGGTGCTCACTGTTTTTATTTATTTTTTTGACTTGGGTCACTTTTGGTAGGTACTGACCACTGCAGACTGGGAATGCCCCACAAGAGCTACAGTTTTGTAGATGCCCTTGTCAAACTCACTTATATCCTCCTGCTTATCCATTTTTCCTGCTTCAACACGTCAACTTCGAGGACCAAATGTTCACGTGCTGCCTAATATATCCCACCCACTGGCAGGTGCCATTATAACGAGATAATGTTCTTCACCTGTCAGTGGTCATAAAGTTATGGCTGATCGGCGGATATATGAATGAACGCGTCTGAAGCTACATGTAGCTGCTCTTTTCTCCATCAGCAGCATCATCATCATCTGTGGATTAGCTGGGAGGTCTTAGAGAGTAATATACAGTTGTGAGTTATTGTGCAGAAACAGATGGATTGAATGTGCACGCATATGCAAACATCAGGAATCTCCAGCACTGTAAGTGTTGTTCAAAGCTGTGAGGTTGGATTTTCATAGAAAAAGTATATGATTGTATATTTTATCAGTTGCTGGTCATGCTGATCATGTAGCTTTCTTTTCTTCTTGTGTTTTGACCCAGGCCTAGTTTCAAAAAGGTGAGGATCAGCACCATGTGAACACTCACCATGTGAGTTGAGTTCTGATAGAAGTCTGGATTTTGAGGAAATAAGACTTCTGAGAATAAATGCAGGATTCTTACTTGATATTCAGAGTGTTTCCCCTCAGACTTGTGAAATTCTCCAAACATTTTCCCATGTGGCTCTACCTGACTTGTTCCCATCTAAGGCAGTGTTGTCATACATGAATGCATCTGTATCACTAGCATACAGGATAATCTGACAGACGGGGGTGAAATCATACAGAAAACCAATGCTCAACAGTGTATTCTGGAATGCACAAAGTGGCAAACGGTGACCAAACCAAGCAGTTTAAATGTAGTTGGAGTCAGCTGACTGCACAGCCTGTCTCCTGGTGCTTCAAATCAGACTGCAAGTTTGAAATTGTATAATAGGACAGATGGAGTGTTCCTGGGTCAACCCTTAACCTCTTTGGTCTATAAGAGTTGTAATGTGAATGGAACCATCAGCCTGTTTAATGCCTTCAGAAATCTGTTGATCTTTTCTGTCTTTTCATTGCTAAGGAAGACTAGCCCAAAAGGTTTTGGATGATGACGTTTTGCTCTAGCTGCTTGAAGAATTGTGAGAATTGGTTGGCTTGTAATGGATTTCATTGGTCCTGTGTATGGACAGCTCTGCCCCGTAGGACTCGGAACTGCACTAGATAGATATTCAGGATGTGGGTTTCTCAGATGGCTTTGGGTTGAGCAAGATATTGGGTTTGCTTGAATGACTGAATATAGTGAGAATCCAGCTTTCTGTTTGTGTGTTGTGTACAGAGGTCATGGATGATGATGTGCTTCCATGGTGTTTATAAGGAAAGACCCAGGCTGTTTCACATACTGAAAAATAAAACAACAGGAAATAACTTTGTTGTTACGTGTCCTCATCTCTGATTCTCTACTATTCACCGTGGAATCTATTGATAGATTCTAATATTGGAATGAAGATGATGATGATGGTGGTTTTGAAGGAAAGTGATCACAAGACATCAAGATGTAGCCTCTAATGACATTAAATAAACACAGCAAGCACCGTGGCAACAGTTTTTCTATCTGGTGAAACAAAGATGAAGGCATGGAGCCACAAAAAGGGGGCTCTCTGGTGAGTCAACAACATAACAGGTTACATATGTAAATAATAGTCCTATAAAGTTATACTTTCATTTCATTTTCCATCAGCTGGTAACTAATGAAAATCTTTTTTTTGTTGTCTTTACTTTCAGTCAGTTGATCAAACTAATATGAGCAGGATTTGAATATTTCCTCCCTAAATTAAGCTTTCAGCAATAGTTAAAGCAGGAAGAATTTTACCATTCAAATTTCATCATCATGGCTTTTGTCAATCACCTAAACTACATTACCTGTTTGGTCTCTGTGCTCTCATGCACCCAGTGGCTCTCTGGCTGGCTGCTCTGTACGGGGTTCTTTGCCTTTAAATCAACCTAACTGATGGGCTCAGGTCATTTCATACAAAGACCAAAGTCTTGATGATGAAGGTAAAGAGCAGAATGGAGCTGACGGAAAGCAGAACTACCTGCACACACTGGGCTATTTCTGGCTTCGCTAATCCGTCTCGGTGTACTCCAACTTGTCAAAGCAGGAAGAGCAGAGTCACACTCTCAGTCTCTGTGTCACACACACACACACATGCACACACTCTGCTGCTGTCTGCAAATGTAAACGGAGTGACACTGCCCACAGCCTCCTGTCTGCCTGCACAGCCGCCTGCTGCTCCTCTGGACTTCTTGTGACTCTGAACAGCTTTTGTTAGGTCCTCACACACAGCTCATCTCATGTTTACAATGCATGAGTCAGATGATCATTCATACAAGAGTCAATGATTACTAATGAGAGGAAGGTCTGATGTCTGAATGAATGTCGGTCATCCCAGAACACCATGCAGCTTGTTGCACCTTAGCTTTGAATGGATGCTCTCAGGCGACGGGTCAACGTAGACCTCTATCCATGGGAGCACACAGCTTTGTCTTTAATATGCATCTCTGGTGCAAGGACTGAGGTTTGTCATCAAAGACCTGATACACAGATAGACTTTGTATATGTGGGTGGCACCGCCTCAAAGCCCACTTTCCATGTCTTCTCTGTCTAACTGTTGTCTTCTCTTTTTGGCTGAACTGGTATCTATGTTCCAAAATCATATCTTTCTGTACAAACAGGGACCATCAGTGTGCTTGAATATGGCTCCTTTTTATGCGTTGAGTTCAATCTTATAAAATATCTATTTTATATCTGTGGCATTACTGAGCAGAGATGACCGAGGATCCATAGAGGCCTTGTTTCTGTTCTGAACATCTTACAGTTGCAGTAAATGATGACATGAACACTCTCAGCTCTCATATTGTCTCTATTATTGGAGATGGTGTTAATTTGCCCTTTACAGGCCTTCATCAGAAACTTACAGGCCAACATAAGTCACCCTCCTCTTCCCCTAAAACATTAGCCCCTTTAGTCAACTGCAGAGATTGAAGAGTTTGTTTAAAAAACAAAACAAAAAAATGCTAACATCATTTGAAGAGATGTCTTCAAAGTTCATCTGGGTGCCAGAAGGTTGGGACTAGGCATATCTGACTATCCTGCAGTACTGTGTAAGTCAAATTACATGTGCATATATTAACTCCTGCACAATATGAAGCAGGTAGTACTACAAAAACATGATGCATTTAAATGATCAATATGAATACTTGTCACTGCTGATGTTCTTTCAAAAATAATACCTCAAATGTTGCCGTCTGCTTTCCCCGTTCCTCGTGCATTTTAGAAATCCTTCAGAAGTTGTAGTCCTTTTACTTTGCGTGTAGCCAATGAGTAGATGTTTAGTTTCTGCAGGACTCCTCTCCATATGAGGGAAAGAGTGCAAACACACTCTCTGGGAGATTTATAGAAGATTTAGTCCTCATGTGGACTCATTGTACATTTGTAAAGGGTAATGCGAGTGTGTGTCCATGCTTGGTTGCCATCACTAATAGCCCAGTCTTGTCAGCTGCTGTAAACAGTGAACCATCTCCAAACATTACCTTATTAAGACACAAGAGATGGAATAGACAGAGTGGAGAGTCTGAAGCTGTTCAGTGTGTGTGTCTGTGTGTCTGTCTGTCTGTGACTCACTCACTTAAACAGGAAAAAAATACTGAAACTGAAATGGGGTTTGTAAGCAGCGCTCTGACTGGTGAGTACTACTCTTCCTTGTTGGTCTTTAAAACTGCTGCAGATGTATATCAGTGAAGATATGGGCCACCCAATGTCTTTAACCATAAGATAACAGCAGCACGTAGATATTACACAGATGTTTAGTGAAGTTCAAATACAAGGGATAATGTAAAATAAATATACGTGATAGGCAATGGAGTAAACATCTTTTAAAAAACATACATGAAGTGAATACATGAAATCATAAGAGCACTGATGAGCACAATATATGTTACTATTCCAACCAAATGTAATAGAAATATTTTTAGCATGTACCTTCGGAAGTAATGGGGTGGCATGGCCATATCCATATAAATAAGAGATGGAATGCCTGTGATTCAAGCTTCCTTGAGCAGAAGTTGGGCACTTGTTTGACACTGCTTCGTGCTTAACACAGAGCTTGAGAGGCCACCAATTCAAAGAGCTCTGACTGCAGGGCCAGCTGCAATGGTCCTGACAGAAGGGCAGGCAACGGGGTTTGGATCCAAACAGACAGAGGAGACAGCAGGATGACAGGTAGGCAAGTAACACGTAGACATGTTCAGCTGGCAGAATCTCAATATCAAAAACTCAAGGAAAGATGGCAACATAGCACCTGGAACGAACAGACGCTGAAACAAAGGATGTGGACTGATACTGCAGGTAATGAGGAAGTCTGGTGGAAAGTATCAGGGCATCTGGTGGACAGCTCAAGGACGGCAGG
>JAVQJV010066943.1:0-10000 GCA_036024995.1 Gadopsis bispinosus
AACACACTGGATTCCCAGGGGTGAGAGGGACACACACACACAGCAAGTTATCTTATGAAACAAACATGGGAAGAACTTGTTTCTGTTAAAGATAAGTTATTGTAAGTTTTACACTGAACAAAAACGCACACACAACAGATGAATTGCAGGTTAATGTTCCACCATTGTTACATGATGTTGCATTGAACTTTAAAGTCAGCCAGTTGTTACGGGTGTTCCAAGTCGTCATTATTAGCACAGCTCGTGTTTTTAGCCTCACATTAACCTGCAAATTAGTACTACACCTACAGGGCACCATTATTACAAACACAAGCACAAAAACACAATTGTGTAGTTCCATGAGGTCATTATGAACCCATCAGCCTTTTTAGGATCTGTAGTTGATTCGGGTAGGGTCATGTGATAAGGGTATATTCCGGGTATGAATCATATTTTTGAAATGATAAACCTCATTACAAACTCACCTCAAGGAGTCCCATTTGAATTAACATAGTCTCTTTATCAGTTAGACTAACTCAAATGAAGACAAAAGGCACATGGTGTCTGACTCGCTCCTCAGTGATTTAGTAAGACATTTTGAACGCTTATTGACTGATGAATGAGGGATGTCTGGCACCCAGAGAGGAGCTCACATTTGTGGGTTCTTCCTTTCTGTGCCCCCCCCCTCACCCTCCAGGGTCCCCTCCGAAAACCCTCAGCTGTGCAGCCTTCAGCCCAGGCTCAGAGCTCTAATCTGAGGGAATGCATTAAGCCTGAGGCCCTCCCCACATCCCAGCAATCATAGCAGCTGCTGCGGCCGATCAGACAGATAAAGACAGACATCTGTGCAAGGTTTAACTACCTCAAACCTACAGTCAAAAGGTCCATAAGACTTTGTAAGTGTTTTCCATGGGTTAATATGAGGGATGGACTGTGTGTGTGATGTGGATAGTTGATGAATGCAGCAGCAGTGTAAAGAATATGAAACAAAATAATACTCAGAGCCCTGCGATCGGCTGGCGACCAGTCCAGGGTGTTTCCCTGCCTCTCGCCCAATGTTAGCTGGGATTGGCTCCAGCCCCCCCCCTGCGACCCTTCGGGATAAGCAGTCTGGTTAATGAATGAATGAATGAATGAATAAATCATTTTCAATTAGCCTATTTGACCAGAACAGATTTGTGTCAACACCAGTACTTTTTTATCCAAATATAAATGAAGCAAAGTATCAGCAATGATATACGTTTTCTGCCAAAAAAAATGCTGTTGAGATCTCTAATCCTACCCCTTGTCAAAGTCTGAGACAGGCTCTATTTCACTGCTTTAATCCATCAATTTGATTCAAATAGACTGTGGTCTCTGCCTCTCTCTCACACACACACACACACACACACACACACACACACACACACACACACACACACACACACACACACACACACACACACACACACACACGGTGTTTCAACCATGTAAAGTGTAGCTCCCTTCAGCAGATCGGCTCCACAGTTGGGTGTTATACTTTGTCAGGCTTACTCTGTTATATTAAGTTACACGGTAACACTGTATAAGGGTACTGAGGTGCTGGTGATCTGCCTCTCGCTCTCTCTCTCTCATATTCTCATGCACACGCACACGCACACACACACACACACACACACACACACACACACACACACATACACATCAAGAGCTTTTGGCAACACCGTTGGCCATATAGCCACCCATGCGAGACGACACACGTCTTTTTCAGGTCGTATGATTTCTGACTTAGTCTGAAAAAGTGGCAATAAAAACAGATGTAATGTAATTGATTCATCCTCGATTTAGAAACTGAGGGAAGAAGATACTTTAACAAAAAAAAATATGCCCACCTTATAGACCGATTATATTATTCATCACCTTGCTTTTACAGTAAAAGGTCAACATCTTTAGTTTGGTTATGTATTAATTTCTGTCAGTCTCATTTAATTGTGGTTAACATCCTAAAGTCAAACATAATGTCCATACCCATACAAAGTCTCCTGATTGTTGCATGTGTGTAGCTGCAGAAGATAAAATAAACATCTTGGTATTAGTGTTATGTTATAGTGTTATACAATATAGGGAGTTTTACATGAAACACCTGCTTTACTTCTTTCTCATTGAGTTTGTGTTTATTTTACTTTTGGGACAACACATATTAAGCAGCCTAAATGTCCCAGGATCAGCTAAAAATATAAACTAAATGTCATTGGTTTATAGACAAGCAAGCGGAAAGGTACATTTAATAAATACATTGTGAAATATTATAATTTGCAGCTATTTTATAATATTGTTTTTTGGTCATACAAGTAATATCCTTCTGGATCCTGCAGCGGGTATTGGACACAACAAGGCTGGTTTATCGTTCAGTCACAATTGTGGTTATATATTTTTTCTTTTAAAAGTTTGACATTGTCTGATTCTGCAGGTTGTTCAGTCCCAAATGTTCCAAATGCTCTTATGATCAGCCAGTACAGAACACACTGTGCTTTTGACGTGCAGCGTTAAAAACTCAAAATGGAATTGTTGTTAGATGGGTTTTCTCTTGAGTTGATCCAGATGCAGAGATGTGATCTGATTAGATGCTTTGAGTAATCCTTCACCAGCAATAGTCAAAAATATGACCAACGTGGTTAAGCAACAGTCAACGTTTATATTATAAATGTTTTTCTCAGAGATTTTGCTGAAATCCTCCTTTTTTCTTTTTCTTATGGAGTCAATTGCTGGTGCGTCACTAAAGCACATTGTGGGTAACTGTTAAAGTTATGAGTCATGCAAAGGACCTTCATTGCAAAATAACTCCCTGTTTTTGTTGAAAGAATCAATTGCTGTTGCCAGCAGGTCAGCTGACCTACTGACCCCAGGACCCATACTGGAGACACGCAGTATTACACTTTTAACATTTGCTTTGTGTTTTAGAGATTTTTCCAATTTACCACAACCTGGTTCATGGTCTTAGTGCTCAGAAAACAACCAGATAAAACAAAGATGTTGTCTTTCATAATCATGAAAGTGTGTGTGCATGTGTGTACACAGTGCCATTGTGCATGAGGGCTGTCACATGTCAGGCACGATATATTTAATCCCATTATTTGCGTGTATAATGTCAGCATTTCTCTAGCTGGTAAGACTCACTTCTCCCCCCTGTTTGAATATATAAACTCCATGTAAAGCTTTAGTGCAAATACACGCGGGATGGCACGCTATGGCGGTTTATGTTCAAATGCTAATGATAATTAAAGCCTTCACCTGCGTGTTTCCATGGCCCATAAATAGATGCTGGTGCTTTCATCTCATCCATACAGTCCTGCTGGTGGTTACAGCCAGATATATGGCTGTGTGACAGGTACTAATTTGGTGCCTGAGCTATTCCCTCCATCGCCGCCATCATCATCTTCTTCATCTTCTTCTTGCTGCGCCATCATCCTCTTAATCTAAAGGTGTCTGCAGACATGTGCCTGTAGTGGTCTCACATCATAATTCAAGTATTTTTTAAAGCGTTTCATGGCGAAGTGGACCATTTCTGGTCGTTTTCTCTCTCGTGCCAGCCATTTCACATCTCATGACCCGTTGTGAGGCCTGAGCTCCTCTGCAGCCTATCTGTCAGGATGATCTGAAATAGCATCTGTCCTGCCTGCGCAGAGAAGAAAAGGTCATGTTGTTTTTGTGTCCAGTCAACTGACTCCATCATGTCGTCTTCTTCTTCGTCGTCTTCTTCTTCTTCTTCTTCTAAGAGGTTGTGGATGCCGCTGTTGTTTGGTGAGGTTGATATTTACGGTGTGTTGGCCACCAAAAGAAAACTTAAAAGGTTTCTGAACGATCACTGCCGTTACACGCCTCGAGCGCACAGAGCAGCCTTGTTTTTCATAACCAAAAGCTTGGCCGCGCGCGTGCTTTTCTACTCCAATACGGCTCTATTGTCTCATGGGGTTGCGCCACTTTATAGCCGGGGCGTCTCTCTGTTTGGAAATTCGCATCATTAAAGGGCTATCAGAAATATCTGGTGAGAAGTTGCCCTGCGTGGAGGGCCTCCCGCGGAGACGGCTCTCCATTTGGACCTCATTTAAAAACAGCCTCGCCAATGTGTTTCCCGTTGACTGTGAATTATGCTTTTTTTTTTTTTTCATGTGGTCCTACTTAGACGTTCAAAAGTTTATTCAATTAATGTTGAGGATATAGCGCCCACTTTAAACCCACTTCATCCACTTTTAAATGTGCGGAAAATAGCGGTTTCACCTTCGTTGTTTATTTACAGAGACGTAACTTCTAATGAGGTAAAGTTGCAGCGGTTTATATTCGCAAAAGCAACAGTGAACTGACGCACGTCACGTTGCGCATAAATGCGATTTTTTTGTTTGTGCGGAGACGAAAGCATCAAAATCTGCAAAGAACCTAAAAACAATGTTTGCATGCTTAATTTATTTGTTGGATTTATTTATTTAATTTGAGGTTCATGCAGTCGTGACGACGCATCTCCAGAGCAGGGAGAGACCGCTTCGTCTGGCCGGGCTGGACGGCCACAAAAGCTGCGGCTCCTCGCCGCGGAGGAAGAGTCTCGCACGCCGGCCTAGGAGAGGCGGAAAAAAGGGGGAGGAAGCAAAAGAAGGAAGCGTAGAAGGGAAGGTGGAAAGTGTCAGTCAGGAACGCTTCATTGCTCGAGGACAATCCGCACGCAGGACCGGTCTGTTTCAAGAGCAATCAGTCAATCTGCATTAATTACCCCCCCCACACACACACACACACAGTATAGGGTAGCTCTGTACACGGACCAGAGGAGACTGGTGTGTGTGTGTGTGTGTGTGTGTGTGTGTGTTGTTCTCTCTGCGCGCGCACACACACACACACACCCAACCCCCACCTTTTAAGTGAAAAAGAACCAATAAAAATCAAGCTATAAAAGGCTTTTCCTTGTCACTAAATAAATTAAATGCAGATTTCTGTTTTAAGTGCCGGACCCCTTTTGTGAGCTGCGGAACAGGATTCTTTATTGTCGCTCTGTCATTAGTGCTGAGAGCAACACTGTTGGGGGAGAGAACAGGGAAACCAAGTCATTTCCAAATAAATATATAGGCTATGTGAAGTTACTGTACAGGCTATCGACATATTCTGCCACTGGTTTTCTAAAATGTCCTAAGTAGTTGGAATCAGGAAAAATGACCGCACTAATTTAACTTAACACTAAGTTACTGTGATGGCTGATGCAAAATCCTGAAGACGCACAATTATTTGTTGCAGTTTTAGCCCATGAAATGTGAATACGTAAAAGGTCTGCAAACGTGCTGGTTAGGGTAAAGTAAAAGTCATATTTGGATCCAAACGTCCCTTTTTTTACTCATGTGAGAAATAGATTATTTAGAAAACAAAATGTCTTTGGACTTTTCTTATCGAGGCTGCAAATATAAGTATAAAGATTATACATTTTGATGGACCTCGAGCACCATCTTATGAGTTTCACATCTCAACAAAGGTTTACTTTTGTCATCTCAATGGTCTCGAATGCATAAACGATGATTCACGGTTGTCTTGCTGGCTGTGGAGCCCATTTGGGCTGTTAAAATATCGACAACTGTGGAAGTGTGCAGAATATTGTTAGATTTGAGCTTTCTGTATATTGTGTGTGTGGACACGTGGTGGCTGCTGCCCATTGGAGAGCATTGGAATGCAGGCTGCTATGTAAATAGGAAAAAAGGGTAACGATTATCTAATTACAGGCGTGATAAATCTGCTCGCCCTGGCGTTATTTGATTTGAATTATATATGTATCAATTAATTCTACTGTATAGATGAAAGTCTCGTTTTCCTCCGTGCACGCAGTTTATAAGCTATCTATCGGCTGCAGACCAGCGTGAGTCCAGTGGGTTTTGTTGGGGGCTGGACCCAAGCAAGGGATGGAGCCTCTGTTTTAATGTAAAGGGACATCAGTTGGAACAGTCTTCATACACTTTATGAGGTGCATGTTCACTGTTGTCAGCTCTGGACAAGTTCAGCTGAAAGGCATTCAGGCTGTACGGTTTTGCTTTCATGCAGCCACATGACTGAATTTTTGCTGCGTTGAGCATAATGCAACTTATATATATATATATATAGCTATTTTACTTTGATTTGTATATTTTGTATAAAATTAAACGTAACAACAAACGTTTTCAACAAACAATTATACATAGCAGTACACATATTTATTATACATTTTTAATATTCATTTTTTCAAAATATATTTTTCATGTTTATTTTCAGATGCCGTTTTGATTTATTATACTGCAAGTTAAAAAATAACGGTGTATCTATAGAACTTTTTCTTCTAGTCCTCCTTTCAGAAACAACTACTGACCTGGTGTGTTATTATAACTGACCTGCCGTTTAAGCTGCTGCTTAAAAGCGGACATGTCCACTAAATTATTGAACAGTTGGCAATAAAAAGTTTGCCAACATTTTGGGCGCAGCAGCAGCAGCAGAAGAGCCGAGTCCCGGCCACTGTTTTTAACGTGGTGAGACAACTTGATCGTTTTGTTTAACAGACCGATCGCTCTCTCTTTCCACCGTCTACTTTGTCGACGAAAAGTTTTCTCCTTTCGTGTTTTGGTAAAAAAAAAAAAAAGAAAGAAAGAAAGAAAAGAAAAGAAAATAGCTGTGTTCCGGTTCTTGTCGCCGTTCTCTCCCCCATTTTCTAAACACAAAGTTGTTATTGCACCATTCCGCGAATCTATAGCCTCTACGTTTAATACAACGTGTAATTTCCCCCCTTTTACCGTACTCCCTTTGATTTAGTCACTCTTGACTCCCCTTTTGCTCCGAGGCCAACGGGGTTCGCCGTGGGGGGGCGCCTTGAAACCGCCCCTCCTTATCTCCTTTCATCGTTCAGCGCGGGGCCGCCTTGAAACCGCGGGGGCAGTAATTGCTTTTTTCAGGCAGCCCAGTGCGGACTGGCCAGCAGCCAATCAGCGCCTTGTTTACACTCGGTGATTGACAGCCCTCTGGCAACGTGCCATCCAATCAGGAGCCTCGCAGGACCGAAGTCCCGAGTTTTAACCCTTTCCCTCCACACGTAAACAAAGCCGACCGGGAATATTAGCCTATAGCAGCTCATATACTTCGACGTGGAAACACACACAAGCCCCATATCCTTCCACTTTTAATTGGCTAAATTAGTGAACCGTGCGCAAGGCTAACCCCGGGGACAGTCATGCTTTCAAATTACGCAGTGATTCAATTTGCCCGTGTACGTGTGTGTGTGTGTGTGCGTGCGTGTGTGTGTGTGTGTGTGTGTGTGTGTGTGTGTGCGTGTGAGACAGAGACCGGTAAACAGACATACAGCCGTAAAATACAACATATTGAATATACTGCAGCAAGTGTTGTTTAGATTTACACGTAAACCTTCTAAAACTCCCTCCAAATGCACATAAAAATTAAATCAACTTTATTAACCTTTTCTCTATAATAGCCCGACTGACTGCCTGTGTTGTTTCTAATGTCGTTAAACGACAGACCCCTTTATATATGGCATGATGATGCATTAATAGAGCCGCTACAGAAGAATTGCATGTGCGTGTTCAGAGCAGGGTTTGGTTTGGACGAAGCAGATAATTAGATTTGAACAAATCCTCCTTTAGATGTACTCCCAGTATCCCAGTGGACACATTTTCTATGTGAAACACACACTTCACTTTACGCCCATTAATTATAGGTCCTAAACTAAAGTTGTCTTAATGCGGTTAATGTGTCCAAAATATACTTCACTGCAAGCAGAGCCTACAAAATATGATAGGCACACAGATTTCTGCAAACGTAGGAGTTATTTAGTCAAAACGCAGGCAGTGGGGCGAGTGAGAACGCGGATTTCCCTAAAGGAGCATCAATAAAACTATCACATCACTGCTGTCACACAGCAAAGTAACGACACACTCGGAGCACATGCGGCATTTGAACTGCAGCGGGATCACACGGAATTGGCTAGATGCTGTTTGCTCTTCACCAGCGATCTGAACGTGCAGGCAGCGCCGCGCGGCTCCGGCTCCTCTTCCTCCTCCAGCAGCCGAGCCGAGCGGTGCCGCCTGTCTCCTCGCATTTGCTTGTGGGCGCAGTGCGCCGAGGGCTGCAAATCAAACGCCCGCCGTTTCGCTCCGCGGCTCCGGCGGCTTCCTCATTGGCTCGGAGCGGCAGCCAATGGCTGCGTGTGTTTACCGTCGACTGGGGGAGGTGGTGGTGGTGGGGTGGGGGGTGCGTAGGAAAGGGTGGGGCGGGGGCGGGGGCGGGGGCGGGGGGCGCCTCACGGGCACGCTTTCACATTGTCGTTCTCAAACCAATAGGCCTGCGCGCTCACCCCTCCCCGCGCACACACACCCCTCCATGCTCCTTCCCCTCCTCCTCCTCCTCCTCCTCCTCCTCCTCCCGCCGTGTCTGAGTCTCCGGCTGCATGAACGAGCCTCGATTCACTACAAGCCTGAACTTCTACGATGCGTCTCTCTCCCATACCTCAACTGACTGCACACCACAGTCTGCAGCAGCATAGGATGTAATCAATCCCACATGTTTCACCTCTGCGACTCGGGGATTTTCACTTTGAATATTTTTTGTACTTCTCCTTTCATTATACCCAACTCGCCATGCAGTGGATATAATTTACCAGTAAGTAGAACATTATTTCATAGCTGCGTTTTTGCAATCGTCAGTGATTGTACTGAATGTCGATTTTAGTTGCGTGGAAGAGATTTTTCTTTAAGTGGAGACGCATCTGTTTATCCAAACACTCCGATATGATTCACTGTCATCCCTTTTAGAGAAGTGAATATTAAAATGAAAGCTGATATGACTCTGATAAACCTCACAGAATACAGACATTCGTCATTCAGTAATTATAATATTGGCCTTAAAGCAACATATCTCACGATGTTGTGAAGGATTTATATTCTCACTCTTCTCTTCCCTGCGCAGTCTGCAGGGCTGAGCTGTGCTCCAAATTACTTGTGTGTTTCTAATTCATTCAGAGGACAATTCAGAAGCTTTTCTCTTTTCAGCGCGCCTCCTCGTGCCTGTAGTTTTATAGATAATGAATTGTAGATTATTCTTTGTTAGTTTCCAGTTGTGTGTGTGTGTGTTTGAGAGGGAAGGAGACGGGGCAGTTTATTGCAAACTGCAGTGCCCCCCCCCCCCCCCCTCGGTGTGAAGGCTGTGCAGACGCCGGGCTGTCTTCGGCTCGGCCGGGCTTGTCCCTCCTGTTTAGCCGGCCTCTGAATATCCGGATTTAGTGTCCCGGTTATGCTTTGTGACTTTACTTTATTGCAGAATTGTTGAAGGCAACGAGCTGCCCTCTGAACCCGAGCCACTTCAGAAGTGAATGCCTTTTAATGAATTTGTATCTTTTGTCCAAGAGGTCCACATATTTAGGATTTAATAAATTTCTGTTGTAACGGAACAAAACGCGTATGTTTTTTTTTTTTGTTTGTCTTTTTTTGTCTTTGAAACCTCAATTGCACGAGATAAAAAAAACAACACAATTGTTTGCGGATTTACTGACATTTGTGCTAAATCCATGTAATGACGTTTTGACAAGCAGTGGTTACTTTTGTAGGGGGATTTTCATCTGGCGATAGTTTGACCCTTTGCAGGGCAGTGGAGGTGTGTGTGTGTGTGTGTGTGTGTGTGTGTGTGTGTGTGTGCGTGGGATATGGGATTTGGGGGAGTCTGGGTGAAGTGGAAGGAAGTCTGAATGCCTTCCACGTATACGCGCGCGCGCACGCGCACACAGAACAGCACAGCTTATCCAAATGATCGTTTTCCCAAACTGTTACGCGCGATCTGCTCACGTCGCCTTGTTTGCGTGGCGCGCGATAACATGGGATTTGGACGCGGGTTGTTAAATGTAGCCTGAGTGGCTCTCTGTTGACGTGGAATGTAAACACCGAGGACGTGTGTTTACGGCCTGGAAATTAAAAAATGTATAGACAAATGTCAGACGAGAGTGGTTTATGATTGATGTCCCGCAGAGAAGAGGCCATTGTCTCTC
>JAVQJV010066950.1:0-13379 GCA_036024995.1 Gadopsis bispinosus
GACAGGTCAAGGTGACCTGGCCCAGTTTCACTTCTCCATCCCATCACGCTTTTCCCCCATAATCTGCTGTTGTGGCGAACATGTTAGTCAAAACAACATCTGCCTCTAACCTCACTCCCTACTTGTCTCACTTTTCTCTGTCTCCAGATTCTAACACATCCCCCCATCTTTTATGGCCCGACACTCTGTCTCTTCAGCCCCTTGGTTCATATCAGTACAAGGACACATCCAGGAAATAAGGAACATAACTAAAACACATATCACAGTATATAACAATCATCATCATAAATGCATTATATGGTTATTCATAACATATATGGACCTCATGGGCTTTATAGAAAAAGTCCCACAATTACTATATTGTAATTATGCTCATTCAAGAATTGGTGAGGATGGTGGGATACTGAGGGATTCATGGTTTGAAATAAGAAGAAATAAATAAGTACTCTACTTATTTGCCTCATACAATGAACACCCTGAAGACTCCTTGCACCATTCATCTGTTTTCTGCTGCTGTTACTTATTTGTCACACTAGATGTCATCCTGGCCACATTAATGTTGAACTGCATTTCTGCAGGGACCTTCAGAGTCCTTCATAGATGCATGTAGCATCACAGTAGCCTTATCAGACTTGTCTGCTGGCTGTGGACTCAGGGCTGTGAAGAATGACGTGGATTTTCTTACAATGTTTGATGAGCTTTTTAATTTGTAGGCAGATCTGTGTAATCCAGATATTAGAATTGATGAGAAAAAGCTTATTTGTCAAAAGAAATGTCTGTCTTGAGAGTGAAGTATCAGTTAGTTACTGTTTCAGTAACTGTACCAACTAACTGTAACAATTAGTTCACATCCTCTCCACAACATACACTCATTTGCCTGGTTGTATTTAATATTTACTGTCACGCTCCACGTGAGGAGGATCCAAAAGCCCACCCCGGAGACAGATGAGCAGCTTTACTTGAGGCCATGCAATATACAGAGCAGAAAGTCCCACTTGTGTGGGTTCGATACGGTTGACGTCATACTTAGTATTAATAATATGCTGGTACGCAATTTCAAACAGAGCCTTGTATTAGAGGCAGGATCTGCAGAAAGGTAGAGGTTTATTGTTTTTATTTATTGCATTGCCCATTAGGAAAGAATACAAATAGTATAAATGTATAACTTCATATGAAGTAATATTAAAATGCCCGGAGAGTCACAACAATTGAATTTGATCATTTTAAATGTTTAATAAGTTATTAAAGTTGCTGACTCTGAAACCTTGCAGGCGCCTGCTGCCACTAATAAATCCTGATCGTGTATCTTGATCTGTAGATGTGGCGTAAAGAGAAAAGGAGAGGACAACATATTTAGCTCAAATGTAAAAATGATAAAAAGGATGTGATCAAATTAGACTACTGTTCAAAACTTAGATTACTGTTACAGCGCTTTGGGAACCGTTTCGGTTGAAAAAAAGCGCTATATAAGAAAGAGTCCATTTACCATTTACCATCAAAGCCAGATGTGAAGTTTGACTGACAACTGTCAGATTAGATATCAGTCACGTTCAGGGTCAGTGCTTTTCTGAATCATTCATTAAAATAGACAAGAAATAAATAGGTTTACTGTAAAGTTATGCAATAAAGTGGAAGGTTTTGCGAAGTTGAATAATGATGAAATGAAACATTGACATTTGAATATCATAAGAGCATTTTTGGCCAGCTGTCGGGGAAAGAATATTAGTTTTTAGTTAGAAACTATTATTGAGTATGTTCCTGTCATAGTCTGCGTGTGGCTCAGATAATATGTTGTAAACATTCCTGCGTTAAAAACATTAAAACAGTACATCATGAAAATATGTATGATTTTAAAATGTATTTTCACACAGATATAATGATCTTGGTCCAAACAGCTTCACTTAACTGTAAATTACATAAAACGTGAACAACAGACCCAGTCGACTGGCACTTCTGTCCAATCCTGAGCCTGCGTAGCTGTCACGTGACAACACCGAAACTCATACATTGTTGTTGTGCAATGCACCAAAATTAACGGATTACTCTGAGACGGCTCCTTCCCATTACTTCATCCATTCATTCAAGTCCAAATATGTGCACGTGATCAAGCGTTTGTATGCGTGATTAAGCCCATGGGCCATGGCATCAAAATCTCACTCCAGCCAGGAATCCATAGTGAACCTTGTGATAGACGGTGAAATAAATGGCTCACCTTTGGTCTCCTCCCAGTAAAATGGTGCTGCTAACCAAAGAACACAAAATCCAACGGAAATACAGTTTCTTTATGGATTACATTGATGTCAAATTGCCAATAAGACTGTTGACATATGACGCCCTTTATCTTGTGTTTCTGGAGTGTAAATGAATTGTTAATGTCATGTTTCAAAAAGAAAGCTTTATCCACTCAGCTCTTCTGTCCTCTGAGGCTGAGGGCTGATGTAGCCAACAGGGCAGCTCCCACGCTTAGCTCTCTTTGACATAATGCTGTCAGAAGCTTGTGATAACAACATGCCAACATCGTAAAGTTAATGCTCAGGATACTCAGATGGGGGGGCGGCATAATTGTAATGAGCGCGCACTTGACGGAGGAAGAGGAGCCAAATCCTGAACAGCTTGTTGGTTCACATGCTTTGTGACCTAGGCAGCCCACAAGAACTGACTGGGCTGTCTCATGTCACAGTCTGGGTCCAGATACCCACATGAAAGTGCACAAACACTGGAAGTGAGTTGTTAAGAGCCTATAGGCCTATAGGCCTACTCATTATGTACTATGTACGTGACCAACGTTTGCTCAGTTTAAATGGTAAATGGACTTTTCAACCTTTTCAACCTTGACGGTTCCCAAAGCACTTTTACAGATTGGTCTGATTCACCCATTCACACACCGATGGTGACGTAGCTGCTGTGCAAGGTGCTGACCTCCACCGGGACCAACTTATGGTTCAGTGTCTTACCTGAGCACACTTGGACATGTGGACAGGAGGAGGCAGGATCAAACCGCCAACCCTGAGATTAAAGGACGACGCAGAGTTGAACCATTATTGTACCAGAAGGATGTTGACCATAATACGTTCGGCTGTTCAACTCTGTTACTGTCGCAGTGTTTCGGCATGAGAACTGTTTGGGCAGCATGAGGGACACATGCTTTCACGTGTGGCGGATCTTCAGTCGAAGGAAAGTTCGGAGTCGCTTTCCCAGTTTCATTACAACAATTTGGTACAAAGGTGAACATCAGATATTTCTGCAGAAATATGGAATGAACCAAAGGAAACTCCCTCAAATGTTAGAGGTTTTATACCTCTAACCTTAGTCTCCACCTTTCTCATCTTGCCTTTCCTTTCCCTAACTCACCTCCTAGTCAATTCGTCAAGGTGACCTGGCCCAATTTCACTACTCCATTACATTACGTTTTCCCCCTGTTGTGGCGAACATTTTAGTCAAAACCACATCTGCCTCTAACCTCACTTCCCACTTGTCTCAACTTTCTCTGTCTCCAGATTCTTACACATCCCCCTATCCCCCACTTTGTCTCTCCAGCCCTTGGTTCATGACTATACAAGGACTCATCCGAGAAATAAGGAACATAACTAAAAGACATATCACAGTATGTAACAATCATCATCATAAATGCAGTATATAGTTATTCATAACGTATATGGACCTCATGTGCTTTATAGAAAATGTCCCACACTATGAAAACATTTCAAACATGAGTTGTCTGACTGAAATGGCATTTGGAGACGTGCTGGCCAGCCACTAAATCAGCAGTGTGCGCAAACACGTTATGTACGTTGCTTCCGCAATCTGCTCCGATCACTACACTGTTTTTGTTTTTTCATCATTTATTTATTTCTCGCAGCAGTGGTGTGCCCCTACAGTGACCCGGAGCCCAGAGCTTTTGTTAGCAGCCAACTCTGAACCTTTTTTACAAATGTGTTTACCTGGTTTTGATTCAGATGTAATTGCTGGTTCGCAGGTGCGGGTTTGCAAACTGGACCTGCTCAGGACTTATATATGTTTAATAGTGTGTTGTGTGGTTACTTGGGATGTGTGGCTGATGTAGGCTTACCCTGTCATGTCAGTGCTGTACATGGCACCTGCTAGACAGATTGACGATAAGGACCAGAGTAACCTTGGCAGTGTTAAGATTAAAGTCATGATTAAAATGTTAAAATGCCAACTAACTGCTGAATGTGCTGTGCGCGCGCACTATGAGCTACAGGAACTCCAAAGTACTACAGCAGCTAATCAGCGTGACGGCTTGGAGTGGCTTTGCAGTAAAGACAGAAAATGTGACAGTGCGGTAATCCTGTCACATGGCAAACAGTCACATTACAGCAAGAGGTATGTCCCTCTGGGGAGGTTCACAGCACATGTGTGCGAGAGACTGGTCCATTTTCAAGCACTAATTTGCAAGTTACATACACCATCCAGAGTGTATGTGTGAGAGAGACACAGCGGGAGGATTTATATGATATGTATATAGCAAATGATACAGTTGCCTATATGTATTATAGTGTCCCTAATGCAATTTGAAAAATCTGCCAAAGTATGTGTGAGGGAGAAAAGAAGGCTTTTCACGTTGTATGTGTATGAAAGACAAAATAGCAGTTAAAGCTACCAGTTTGTCTGTGTGTGTGTGTGTGTGTGTCTGTGTGTGTGTGTGTGTGTGTGTGTGTGTGTGTGTGTGTGTGTGTGTGTGTGTGTGTGTGTGTGTGTGTGTGTATGAATAAGAGAGAGAACGAGGGGGCGAGATATTTGCAACAGTTGTAGTGACTGTACATCTGAGAGAAGTGCAAGCTACTGTAGATGTGTCATATACTGTAGTATTTATTCCAAAAGCAAATATAGAAACATTCAAAATAGGGATGCACCCCGGACCGGTACTGACCTCATTAAGAGGATCAGGATCGTGACTGTTCCACATTTAGATACAGTTTCTTCACCAATAATGGCAAAATTCTGCGGTTACACATCAGTTAAATTCATCAAGTCTGCCGATTTAGTTTTAGGCAATGCAATGATCCCATGCGAGGTATTGAGAGGTATGCAGGTTAAATATTCTGGTGGAGAAAAAGAGATAGTCAACTATCCAATTATTCCATATACAGTATGCAAAATAAGTGAGACTTTCATGTCCGTGCCTATAAATAGCGAACCAAAATTATGTTATGTTGAATTCTACATGAATGTCATCTGAGAGAAAGAGCGACGTGATCCTCACTGGCTTATGACGACAATATTTGTTCTCACTTTTTACTGATTGGTTGTTTGATGCCTTCTGTTTCACGCTGCTTCCACAGAGTGAACCAGCTCTGTGCTTCGAGGGAAGTTAAATATGAATGAATGATAAACCACTTGAGCCTCCTGGATCTTGTTTTAACCCTCCACCTCGCTACTGCAGTCTGCCTCATCCCTCATTCCACTCCTGCGCACCTTGTTGCATTGCTCCTGCAGGGCTACTCCTTCGGGGCAACTCTCAGAGGGCAACAGCCTTGCGTCAGTGCAGTCGCTTTCGCTGAGCTGACAGAATATTTGCTTAAGTGCTTCATTTAAAATATAATGCAAACAGGTGCAAATGTGCAAACAAATCCACACAGGCAGATCAGAGTCAAAGGCTACAAAATAGAAATTGGGCTTTTGATAAAGCTGAATAGGTGCTAATAATCAGTAGCATCTTTCAAACTGAAAATAAACTGTGTTTGGTTGCTCTGCATTTGTAATGCAAGATGCTTCTGATTATATCGATGATCTATCTTTTTGTGTCTCCTCTCTTCTTTCTGCTCTCTCTCACATCTTTAATTTCCTCCTTCCCTGTCTGCCTCCCACTATCCACCTCTGCATCTCATCTTTCACCTCTATCTCTACCCCCCCCCCCCGCGCCTCTAAATCTCTGATCTTTCCTTCTCTCTTCCCTCCACCATCCATCTTTCATAAGCTTTATTTTTAACCACGCTAGTAAATTTAGGCATTGCCCATATTTACACACTTTCATTTATAGCTGTTAATTAAAAAATGTATTCACTTAAATAGCCCTTCAGAATACTGTAAATGCCAGCTACAGTGCATTGGCTTTGGATCCGTACTGACATTACATTTCTGCGTCAGAACTTTCAGTTTGAAGTTTGCATTTTAAGTGCTGCTGTATGTCCTCAAGGAGTGCAGATTACTTTATTTATTTATTTGTGGTTTTGGAAATAATGCACTTCCTAGTGCAGCAATAGGTTTTACAGAGCTAATTTTGACAGCATCACATCTGATCACAGTGTGAAAGCAGACAGGTGGAATAATAGGTTAGAGAAATGGTCAAATCTCTTTTCTCCCTCTGAGCCCAGATGGATTAGATGATGTGTGTGTGTGTGTGTGTGTGTGTGTGTTGTGTGTGTGTGTGTGTGTGCATGTCTGTGTGTGTGTGTAATGGCCAGTCAAAACAGCATTTGCAACGACGAAATTTAACAGTGAAATCCGTCCATTCCACTGGAATTACCCTAATCTGTGGATTTGCTCGTTGGGGGCGGAGTTAACCTGCACGGGTTTTTCACAGAGAATTCAAGGAGCGAACTTTGACACACTGAGTCGGGCCCTTGGCCAATACCAAGCCATCGTGACAGTGCTGACCTTTTAGGAGAACAGAGAGCCTTCCTGAACACTGACCACTGTGGCCACAAGTGGCAATTACAGGATAATGGCACGTTGAATTTCGATTAAATGAAGAAGAAACTGTCTTCTTTAATAACAGTTACACAGCAATATCCATAAAGAAGGTAAGGCAGCAAAGAGCGAAGGGTGTGTTCATCTGCTGTTACTGCTAAAACTGTTACCGTGTTGTTTCTTCCTTGAAAAGTCACATAGAATCACTTTGACCTCCTGTGTCCTGAGTATAAACAACTCCACGTTGCAAGGCTGGTAGCTATGAGCTTGTTTTCCACTCTCAGTGATCTTCGTTGAATCAAACGGTGCACAGTCCTGAGAGCAACATGCTAAGAGGGCGTTTAGCAGCCCAGCACAGGGAAAATGGAAAGACACTCACAGATTCTAGGAGGAGTCCTCGGCCGTGAATTCTAATTGAATACTCCTCCGGCTGTGTCACGTGAAACTCTTTAGGTTTGGCTCTCTCTCGCGTCTTTCCAAGCATGTGAAACCGTAGCATCTCAGCTTATGAAGTGATGTAGGGTGTCTCTGTAATGTGACCATGCATCGGTGTGCGTGCACCCGTTCAGCGCGCATCGAGCCCCCGGTGCCCCCCACATATAAATGCGGACAGATTTTTGACGGCGTGCCAGCGAAGCTTTTCAGCCGAGGCTTTTTGTCAGCTCAGGTATACTAAGTGCTCGCTCTCTTCGTTACTTTCACTCAGCGCTGCTCTGTCCCCGGGCCCGTCGCGCCATCCTCACCTCCTTTTCCTCCTCCTCCTCCCTCTTTTCTCTCCCTCTAACTTCACCGCCCTCCTCCCCTTCTCCCGCTTTTGGCACTTGGGTTCATGCTGCCCTCTCTCTGTCCTCGTGGAATTATGCAGGCGCCTCCCCTTTTATCGCCCGTCGCCGCTCTCAGTCTTGTCGCCATCCAAACCTCTCTTCATCTCACTAAGTTCCCCTTTGTTCCTCCATTCCCTTTGGTTTCTTGTGGTTCTCGCACACTCATTACATCCCTCCTTTGCTGTTTTTTTCCTTCCATCCTTTTCTTTCTTCCGTCTGCCTGTCTTACCTTTCTTTTTTCCTTCCAGTATTCTTTCCTTCCTTCACCTCCCCTTGCTTCTTCTTCCCACCACTTATTTTCCCTCCTCTCTCCGCTCCACATTTGTCCATGCTCTCTTAACTTCATCAGCCGTCCTTCCTCGTTCCTTCCTTCTCTACCTTTCTTTGCTTCCTTTATTCCCCCTTTCCTTTGACTATGTTTCCTCGCTCCCTTGGTTTCATTGCCATTATTGCGTTCCCTTTCTTAACCTTGTTCATGCTCTTCTCCCTTCCTTCCATCCTACCTTCCTCCATCTTTCCTGTCCTTTACTTTCTTCTTCCCTCGCTTCTGTGATTCATCCCATCATCCTTAAATATATTCCTTTCCTCACTCCCATAGTCTCTCTTTTCCTCATTTGCCCTTGCTTCTTTCTTCCCAACCCTTCTTTCCCCTCCTTCCTTCTTGTTTATCTGTTCATGCTTCCTTAATTTCACCACCATTTCTGTCTCATTGTTTCTTTTCTTCCCTCTACCTTCTTTGGTTCCTTCTTCATTGTCTTTCTTTCCTTATGCCTCCTTTTTTTTCACCATCTGTCCTTGCATACTTCTTTTCCTAAACATCCTTCCTCCATCTGTCTCTTCCTTTCCTCTGTCTTGGCTCATCCCATCCACCTTTTCCCTTACATTCCATCCTTTTCTTCCTTAATGTGCCTGTCTAACTTTTGTATTTATATTTCTATTCTTTTCTCCTTGTCTTTCCAACATCTTTACTTGCTTCTTTCTTTCCATTTCCTTTGTTTCATACCTTTTTCACCCCATTCCTTTCTCCTTTTTTCATAACTTTGTCTATCCTCTCCATCCAACCAAACGTCCTTCATCTTTCTCCTACTGGCGTCTTGCCTTCTACTGTATATATGCTTTGTTCTATGTCCTCTTCTCCCATTTCCTCCTTGCTTCCTTCATTTTCCCTCACTCGCTTTTATGTGTTCATGCTTCCTTAATTTCACCACTGTTTTTCCACATTGTGTCTTTCCTTCCCTCTACCTTTATTTATCCTCTTCATCCACCTTCTGTCTCCTTTCCTTCTACTTCCCATCCCTTTCTTTCTTCCATGGACCATGCTGTCCTTCTTCCTTCCCTCCTTTGTTCCTCGTATTGTCTTTTCTCCTCAGACGCCCTCCTATTTACTTGGTTTATTCATTGTTTCTTAAACCTTATTTCCTTACATCCTTACCCCATCCCTTGTCCTCCCTCTAATCAATATACTTGATGGTGGTAAAGGCCGTAATAAAATGTCAAATGAAATAATATACCTCTTGTGGCTTTTTCTCCCAGGTCTTGTGCACTATATTGCATTTATTCATGAATGTTCTATAAATGTTATTAATGCAACGTGTTGCATGTATGTTTCTTCCTCGTGCTCACTCAGTCACTTTCTTCTCCTCTTTCTTTCTCTGTCCACCTTCCTCCATCACTTCCCCATTTGTTCTTCCTCCCTCATTTCCTGTCCTCCTTTTCTCCCCCACCTCCCTCCCTCCTTCCCTCCCTCTCTCCAGACTGGCAGGTTGCTACGCTGGCCCTGTTGCTAGGGGGTGGAGCCCTGGTGTTGATGTCATTCTTGGTCGCTCTGGTTGCTGTGTGCATAGGCACGAGACGGCGATTCTACGCACCCGTCGCCTTCATGCTCTTCGCTGCAGGTCAGCGCACGAATGGACACACTATAAACTGTAGTCCATACACAGTTACACCAGTCCTGGGTCGAAGGCCACACACTCATTATGGGCTAAACACATACACCTAATGAGACACACACACACACACACACACACACACACACACACTTAATTAACCAATTTAGACAAGGTAACTGGAAGGTTACAGGGTAATCACACTGAAAACTTTGCATTTAAATGATAATCCTTACTTACTCATTAAATAGGCACACACACACACACACACACACACACAATCTCTCTCTCCCCCAAACTCATTTAGAGAAAATCTTATTTTTATTATTTGATCCCAGCAGGGTCGGCCTGGACTGTCACGCCTGTCTGTTTAATTTCCCCAGCTAGCCCCAATCTCAAGTTGGACAACAGTCAAAGTTTCCACATTTTCTCCATTCTCACCTCCCGGAATAATTGGAAAATTTCATTTTTTTTAGCCGTGAAATGTTTCATTTTGCAACGCTGGATGTGTTGCCTGTCAGAAGTTTCCCTAAATCATACTGTGCAAACCACAGAAGGGCGATTCGGCACTGAAGAGGAAATCTTCTTAACTTAAAGGGATGGTGTAGAGATTACAGACGTTATGTGATTTCTCATGAACTGGGAGTCTTTTTGCAATGACAAATGGAAATGCAAAAACGGATTGGAGTTAAACCTCCTTATTAGCCTATGTTTGGATTGACATTTTACTGCTCAAATAGAATAATTTTGCATGCTGTAATGACTGAGAAGCGTTTGTCTTTAGCCTCGGCAAAACAAGCCGACAGTGTGACATTTCCAGCCTAAAACATATAGAGGTATAAAGGGAGAGGAGCCACTGGTTCCAGAAGTATTTATCCCCGACTACGAATTCTAATTTCAACCTTTAGATATTCTCAATGTCTTTAGCGTAGAAACACAGGACTCCCCTGTATAATGTAATGATGCTGTAAGTTTGTGTAATGGCTGTCAGTTTATAGTATTTCAATGTGATTTCTGAGAAATCATGTTTTTTTCCATCAAGTTGGGCATGGCAGATGGCTTAAAAAACTAAGCCTCAGCTTTCAATTCAATTCAATTTTATTTTTATTTATTCATCAGCTGCTATTACTACAACAGAATCCAGTCAGAGGTGCACAACAGAGCTGTAGAAAATTCTAAATGCTTTGTTGTTGATAGCAGCGATCTGCAATTTGGGATCAAAACACTGCGCTGTAATTACCAAAGTCATCCAGAATTGACCCAGAATCTGAAAGCAAACTGATTAAAACCAAATGTATCATTGGGTTTCTAAAAGGAAAAGCTTCAGCTTCCACTCGCCAGTAGCGGCTCACGCAAAACAGAATTTTAAAGGCTTGACAACTTAAAAGCAGCTGGGGATCCTGTTTTTGCCGTTCTCCAGTGGTTTAACTGCGCACCTTGCTGCAGTGATGTAGAGGTTTAGTCCAGGAGTTGTCGGTGCACTGTGACATCACTGTTGGGTGTGGTTACAGGTGCAACTGACCACACCCAACCACAGCCATTACTGATGTTGGGAGGGGTCTGGGGTGAAAGAGTTTTGAAATTTTCAACCACAGAGAGCAGAAAAACTTTGTTTCTTTTTTTGATTTACTGTTCTTTTAATAGCCACTTTCCTGTTTTCTGTGATCTTTGATTAAAAGGAATAAAAAGGGAAAGTAAAATACAGAAACCTCTGCTCCACGTATCTAAAATCGAATCTAAACGTTTAGCCGTAAAGTGTGTAGCCTGCAGCTCTCTTGCTAACTGGGCACTCTCTATATTTGTCTCCTGGTGGAAATTCCACGTTTACAATTAATTATTTCCACTTTTTTATTAATTATGTATTTCATCTGGTCACAATGCAAGAAATCATGGATCATAAAAAATAAGTTAATGCCAATTGTACGCAGCATTTTCACATCCAGACTTGTATTACTAGATAAATATTAACAATGGCTGTAACTTTAAAAGATGAAAACCTTTGGAAGGAATATTTATAATCATGTATTCTTGTGAGGCTGATTCCTGCCACAAAGAAAGTGGAACAACCCGAACAAAATGTGCCCACACACTCATTAAACTCTAGAGAAGCATTTTATTTTGCAAAAATTCCAAATGCACTGCTTTGATGAAAAGATAATCGAGCAAAATAATGATGTAATATAGCATTTTTGTGCTTGGAAAACAGAAAATATACGACTTAACATACAAAAAAACCCTAAAAACGCTAGCTGTCAAAATGTATTTGTTTTCCCCGTGATCGGACACAAACAAGCTCTAAAGGATATCTTAAAGGCCGAGCACAGAGGCAAAGTGTTTTCTGGTGGACTATAAAGGGACCCTCGGTGTAGGATTGAACATACACACACTTCTTAACAACCAATTACCTCTTTAAAGCTTGTCTTTCACACCATCTGTGTTAATATTTGCATGCTTTTGGACATTATGCATTCCGTGTTTTGTTTTGTTTTCTCGCGCAGGAAAGTGCCAGAGCTCGATTATGTTCCCACGAGATGAAGTCCCTTTGAAGAAATAACCATTGATGTGTTCGACTCTTTGTTCCACTGCCATCTCTCTCCCCCCTCCCTTTTTAAGAATCTATCTCACCGCCCATCCCCCCCCCTCCTCGTTTCACCTCCCCTCATCTCTCCATAAGCCCGTCCTGTCTTCTTTGACCTGTTACTCCAGCTCTGGTCCTTCTCCTCTGTCTCATTCCTCCAGTTCCTCCATTCACCCTTTTCCTCATCCCCTCTCCTTCCCTCTCGCCTGATCAAGTTTGATTAATTTTGTTTTCTACAATGTGCTAGATGAACTAAACAGAGCTAAATGGCAGCCCCTCCGGGCATACGACTCTCTTCTCGACCTAGTCGATGCTAATTTGGCTATTTTTCTAGTATTTCTAAACCATTCGCCTGCCAAAAAATGTAAGAGGACAAAACTGTATGTGACCAAATCCCATGAACCCAAACTCATTATTAAACTTTACAGCAGACTGCTTTACATGAGGAGGTTTGGTCAGAAGGTAGCCTACTTTTGATCCAATAATGTATAATTCATATAAAAATTAAATATTGAGCCCCTCCTGTGAAATATGCCATTTTGAAGCTTTGAGTACAAATACCTTTCTTCCATGTTGACTCACATATTTGTACTGCTGTACAGCTGTTAGTACATAAATATTTCCAACATTTACAACCCTTCTGCCTCTTCCAGCTGGCTTCTGTCTTGTTGTAACAGCTATAATAAATATAGATGCTGACTACAGTATATTTTAAGCAATTTTTTATTCTAACATTCCTTCCTAATCATCTAGTCCATTTTCTGCATGATCTATAAATTTTAGTTTCTATGGTGGCTATAGGCAGGTTTCCCTCTTACAATCATGGATGTGCATGAAGCAGGGGGTTATGTCATGATAGCTTGTTTTCATTTTCATTTCATAGAATCAAAACTAAGAGTCTGTAGTCAGACGAGCCTCTAGGGTGAGGCTGTACTTAGGTACAGTGGAGCTTTGAGCTGTATGCTAACATCAACGTGCTCACAGTGATCATGCTAACACGTTGATGCAAAGCAGGTACAACCGGGGACCAAGTCCAAGTGGCCATGGGCCTGTCTTGGTCAGGGACAGGGCGGGAAAGCAATCCGTTCTTCTCGCATGTTTTACCTATGGGGTTGTATATTGTTATGGAGGAAACGCCTAGTGAGCATGTTGACCTTCTTGCTGGCAAAGCACTGCGCCACCATGCCGCCACCACGGCATCTATATGCGTTTGAGTGAACCACCGGGTATTTTTAGGCTGCCAGTCTGGTCTATGAGCTGCAAGGGAGCATGAAAGCTCAGCAAAGGTTTTTGTGATGTTTTCCTTTGATAAAACAATAGGCTTAACGACGTCTATCAGCTGTCACTAAGTCACTGAAACTCTAAATCTGTGTCACACTAATCAGTAAAGTGATTGCAGAGCCTGAGAAGTGCAAATGCACAGTAATAGTGAGGGATTTT
>JAVQJV010066953.1:0-10566 GCA_036024995.1 Gadopsis bispinosus
GTGTGTGTGTGTGTGTGTGTGTGTGTGTGTGTGTGTGTGTGTGTGTGTGTGTGTGTGTGTGTGTGTGTGTGTGTGTGTGTGTGTGTGTGTGTGTTTCCAAGCCCCATTGTGCCTGGTCACTTGTTTCTTTGATTATCCACTTGAACCCAGAGGGCCTCTTTGTCCTGAGCAGGTTCTGACCTCCAAACCGCTGAGTTCAAAGTTCTAGCGTGTGTTTGCATCCAGCTCCCAGAGTTAGTCACACTAGTATAAAGAAGAAAAAAAGAAGAGCCTGGAGCAGGTGGCTCTTTGCTTTGCCACTCGCGCTACATTTTCTTAGGTTAACACAGAGCACTCTGAGCTGGTAATGTGAAGTTAATACTCCTCAGGCTCATTGAGGATCTCTGGGACAAAATGCCAGCAGAGTCAGCGACATGGTTTCATCTGGTCTAATCTGCTAATGTGCTTTGACTGGAAGGAAGTGGAACACCTAACCCTGACCATGTCAGTTCCCAGCCCCTACCCAGTGAGCCATACAGGATTAGCAATTACGCTACTGAATGTAATCAGGCAATGTGATGTAGAAACCTGCCTAGAAACATGGACCTTTTGGCAAAATATCTAATGACACCTTGATAAAAAAAATAGAGCTAAAGCACCTGCGGTGTCCTGCAACCAAAAATCTTCAACTTCAGTTTAAATGCAGATGTTGGGATATTTTACACGAAACTCATTAAAAAACAAATTGCACTTGAGCAACGCTGCTATAGCTCTTATTGATTACCAATGAAAGAAAGGAAGTGGCTTGCTTTCAGAATAAGAACACGGGGACCACAAAATAAACAACAATGTCAGTGCTGAAGGTAAAGCCTGAACACACACACCCACACACACACACACACTTGAGAAAATGCAACACCAAGTAAAAGATTAAGGACACACAAAATATTGTCCAATAGTCTCAAGAATCACTTTCAGACACTTGATAGTAAAGAGCAGCAAAACTGTCTCCATGTGTTGCTGATACACAAAAAAACAGATAGTTAACAGCTACAGGTGTGACTGAAGACCCGAAGAATAACTGGAAATGGTTGAAGGCACATGCAGTGTGATTACAGTTTACCCTAGCAGATCGTGAAGGTCCTTTGTGTTCTTTCGGATCAAATGTGCCTTAAAAAATGTGGACAAACATCAGAGGGGTAATGGCTGTCCCTGGTGTGAACAAGCTCATCAATCACTGACAGATAGGGTGTATATTAGTCTTGTTAACATTTCTACTGGAGCCCTTGAGGTAGCTGGCCAAGTTATATAAGCATGCTGAATAGCGGTCAAACATTTGTGCTAGATAAAGAGGCCCTTGAAAGCTGTGAATCCACCTGTATGCTGTTTGTCTTCTCTCAGAGAGCTCCCACACGTTGTCCGACGCTGGTCAAATATACAAGTGTTGCCAAACACTGAGGCTGTGTGCGCAGCTTCACTCTTCGTGTGTTTGAGCATGAATACACATGTAGCAACAGGCAGGCAGTTGGTGGCTCCCTGTGGGTGTTATGAGACTTTATCATCAAGGGGCCAGTGGGATTCTTTAGAACTTCCTCTGTCCTCTGGTTCTGCTCGAGGCTTCTGCCCGTTAAAAGGCAGTTTGTCCTTGCCGCTGTCTCCTAGTGCTGCTCATGGTGGGAATTGTTGGGTCTCTGTAAATAAAGAGTCAGTCTGGACCTGCTCTATATGAACAAGTGCTATGAGATAACTTTGTTTTGACATGGCGCTATATAAATAAAACTGAAATGAAATGAATTGAAAACGCTTCCAGGTCTCAATGCTGGAGAGGAGGTCATGTGACTCAGATCTATTTGGCAACACCTGTTGCTCAGCATCCTCCTGGATCCATATTCTTCATATGTTTACAATATGTTCATAACTTTGTCATCAGCATTGTCCCGTACTGTAATTTTACTGTGTTGGTCTATTCTGTACACACGGCATCTACTTCCTGTCTGTCCGCCCTGGGAGAGGGATCTCTCCTGATGCTCTTCCTGAGCTTTTGAACAGTTTGTCCCTGCTTAAGGGTTTTTGAATCGGGGGTCTAAGGACAAAGGATGTCATTTGCTGCCCTTGAGGCAGATTTGTGATATTGGGCTGTATAATTAGAATTGACTTGACTTGAATGTCTTCCAGTAGAGACTGAAAATGTACATTGTTATCCCCATCTTTAAACAATGTTAGAGATATGCGGCTGTCCACTGCACCTTCCAGTCATACGTCGAATGAACTAGTTCTGAACGGATACAACCCGACCTTTAGTTGTAGAGGTTCTGAATGTGGGTTGTCCAGGAGAGGGTTCTCTGGGAATAGCTCAGTTTCAAAATACTCAGAGGGTTAAAGGGGTCTGAATACTAAGTAAGACTCTTTGAGTTGTGTAAAATTCAAATGCATTTCTGTCTAAATAATGCGTCTGGCAGTCATCCAGATTTCATAGACCCACATTTACATACTTAACTCTCATTTTAACGTCTACACCAGCTGCGTGAAGCAAAATTTGGGGGTGGATGTGATGTTGCCTTGTACTTTGTGGCTATGGACTACAAGGCATTGCAAGGCCACACTATATATATAATGTTCACAGATACAGAATAAGACCAGGAGTAAACCAAAAAAAGAAGCATTCTGGTTTTTAAAAAACCTTAAGTCTGAAATTTTAGACGGAGATGCAAGAGAAAGAGGAAGTAGCTTTCCAGGTTTTACTTTTCTTAACAGTTTTTTCTGTTTTCTTTTAAATATGCTATTTTTATGTTTGCCATTTCTTAAACTCTTTAATTCTTTTTACTTGGTCTTAAATATTACTCAAGTTTTATTTTTCTTAACTGCATTTCTGTTTTATGGCATTCTATTCTGTAAAGCACTTGGTGCATTTAATATCTTAGTTGTAAAGCACTTTGAACTGCATTTCTTGTATGAAAGGTGCTATGTAAATAAAGTTTATTATTATTATTAACTCATGAGCATATTTTATTGCACATCGACTTTTGACAGAAATCTGACGCCATACGCCAGTGACAAACCCTGGCTTTTCAGGATCTTAGTACTGGAACTTATTTGATTTATTTTAATTTAATTTGCAGTTATGTGGTTGAACCTTCATTGTAGGGAACAATTTTGAAAATTACATTCAGAACATATTCCTAACTTTATTTTCTTATTAAGCAGGAGAGATTTGTTAACAGATAAGTGAAGGTTCTCCATTTTTTTCTTGAAAGTCTGTGATGGTGTTCGTGTAAAGACAGGAATCTCAGACATTTTTTCCTCGAGTTGTTTTCAACGGAGATCAGAAAGGAGGAGCTGCAGTTTGTGTTTTTTGCATGTTGGACAGTGCATGGCACGTCCAGGCACCTGTGGGATACTTGCAACCTTTTAGCATAGAAATCCATACTAGTTAATGGTTGTTTGACAGTTTGTATACACCTAATGAAATCACACAGAGATTAGTCCAGATAAGTCCATGTGGATCGTCGGTCATCTGGGATAGCTGGGAGTCTGCAAGCGTCACCGCAAGTCTCTCTTTTTGTGGGGTGTGGTTGCACAAATCCCACACAAGCTCCATTCAACAGAGTTTGTGGACAAAAGCTCACTTCATACAGAGGAGAGTCTTCATAAGGGTGAAAGTAGATGATGAGTGAAAAGTTTGCAGCAGAAGGGAGAGCAGGCACACAGATGGTCCAAGGTGCTGTCACGATGTCGACCTTTAGTAGTCATGAAGTTAGCGACTAGTTTTGTTTACACATAAACCAATGATGTCACTGTTTTTTGATAGTAGTCACGAGCTAGTTCTCCACATCTGAGGACTCATTTACACATGTCTTATATGCTTTAGATTAGATTTAGATTTTCTACTTTTGTGGGTACATTTGCACATATTAAATGCAGAGCTCCTCTCTCTCTCTCTCACACACACACACACACACACACACACACACAGCTCATTTAGCCACTAGTATTATTGTTTACGTGCCTGGTGGCCAAGTTTTCATAGTAAATAAGGTGTCAGGGTTTCTCTCCAGGGCCACGGTCACTCGGTGCTCGGTTCCCTAAAGCGATATCTTGACCCGGCGACCACAGAACAAAACAAGACATGAGGTTGGACCAACAGTTGTGGAATAAGTGGTAGAGTCATTCAAACTGCTCATTTCTCGTGTTTCTTACTGTTGCTTTCTCCACCCCCACTCGATCCACGGGGAAGGCATCACTCAAAGTGAAAGAGAACGGAGAGGGGTGGAGGGAGGGAGAGAAACAAACAAACACAGGGAGAGACCGAGTGGCAAACATAGAGGAGTTGTGACACAGCTGAAAAGGGGAGAGAGAAAGGAACAGCTGTATTGAGTTATCATGAGAGGGAAGCTGGGGTCAAGTCTGTCTCTCCTCTCTGTTTGACTGACACTAGATGGCAACGTTTTGCTGTACAGCTTCTCTCACTAGCCTGCTAGAGCTCTCTCACTAGATCTCCTATCTGTTATTGACTTCTTGTTGCTTAACAATAGATCTGTGACTGTGTGTATCTGGCTTGGCTGAGGGGTACAGGATGGGGGGCCACTCCTCCCGTTCCTGTTCTCCGCTCTGAGCCCCGGCTCTCTGGAGCTGGAGGTGCTGAATCAGGCGGTCGGGCCGACGGGGAAATCTTGCTTATCTGTGTGGAATTTTATTATTTTCAACTATTTGGATCATGATGGCTCCCCCTCTCCTTCCCTCCCTCTTCCTCCTTTCCACCTTGTCACGCAAACACAGGCTTTCCTCACCCAGCCTTGTCTGTCCGTCTGCCGCTCTGCTTCCTTCCCTTCCCTGTGCTGCCTCACCCTTGCTTATCATGCCAATTAACATTTTTTTAAACTTCTGCCACTTTTCCCCCAGTGCTGCTTCTCCTTTGTGTTTGTCTCATTTTTCTCTTTCACATAGGGCTGGATGATTCATCATGTGTTCATCAAATTGCAATTTCAATTCATACCACTAGTAATTGTTATGCAACAGTGTTTATCCTTTATGCCTAGAATACAGTAGCTAGCTAGGCTGTAAACCTTAAGCACACCAATCAAAATGATTAGAGGGAATGGACAATGCAACTGTCTGTGAAATTTGAGACTCTACTTCTCTTGTTCCTTGTGGGATTAACTGGTTAAAAACAATTCTAATTTTCCAGTAGGCAGGGTTATCATCTTCAGATAACTTAGCATTGCCATGTCCATTTTAACTAACTACTATGGACATTAGTAATGTTAAAATAAAATGCACAAAAACAAGTTGACCATGAATTCTCAGGAAGCAGATTACACTGTCAAAAGACGCTAACATTTTGTGCCCTTAGGTGTTGCATTTTATTAATACAGTATTCAGTATATCGTGGCTTCCAGGCAGAAGCTTTATCGAAAAACGATATAATAAAAGAAAAACTTTTTATTCTTTATATTTTCTTACATTAGTGTTACCTATAGTATAGCATTATACTATACTATATAGTACACTAGTGACAATCTCTGTCGGTCACGTGAGCCTTATCAGCTCGTACAGGGCAGGACAAAAACATGTAACGTAAAGGACAAAAATAAAAAGCTACTGTATGTATCAACATCAAAGGTTAAAGCAAAATTAGTCTGAAATCAATGAAACAATGCTTATGATGGTGAGGAAACACATTTATCTAACCCCAGTTCTGGCATAATTGTGCTTGTACTTAAAGGGTTAAAGGATCATATTCTGTTGTCTACATTTTGTGGATAGAAAGACGATGATGACAGTCAAAAGCACATAAACAGCAATGTTCTGCTCCACAGTTAAACACCACAATTTTATACAATCACCTTAAATATCAAATAGAAAATGCAATATGATGAAGCTATCAAGGCCAATTAAACCCTGCCAGAAAACCTCTGCTCTCTAACTGCACAAACACCGTTTAACGGTTTTTCGATGCATGACTATGTCCAGTGAGCTCTTATAGGCACAGTGAATGTCACAGAGGCAACAAGTATCATGTCTGAGCGGGAATATCACAATTCTCCTTTTATCCAGAGTCATGTAGCCCTACTTTCACTTAAATGTATCTGTCAGCAGGCAGGCGTATAAATCTTCGGAAGGAAGGAATTGGCTAATTAGTGTGTGTGTGTGTGTGTGTGTGTGTGTGTGTGTGTGTGCGCGCGCACACGTGCACGTTGCTGGTGGTGCATGAGACCAATAAAAGGAGAGGCTTTTCCTGGCAATCAAGCTTCACTGAAACGCCCCCTATCTCCCTATGTGTCTCCTGATTTGGAAAATTCACCTCTAAGTAAAATCCTGTGTGTGAGTGTATAAGTGTACGTGTAGGTTTCATAAGAGCACGGTGGAGAGAGAACATGAATTCTAGAGAACAGAGCAGGGTCTTAACCAGCTGGTTTGGAACCTCACACGCAAACCTTTTTTTGAATGGCTTCAGTCGAGGCTCTCTGTTGTTTCTGTCTCACACGTTTGACTCTTAACGCCCAATTCATTTCAGATGATACAAGCTTTAATAGCACAACTGTGCTGCAGATGTATTGCCACAGCAGATGTTTATTGGTGATTTTTATCAAGAAAAGAAAACGAGAGACAAGCGGGACAAGTATCACAATAGCTGAGCAGTACATAGATCCAGTGTAAAATATCAACAAATGAGCAGCACAGTTCAGCTGTATGAACACACAGTTAGGTCCGGAGAGCTTATGGTCTTTCCTTTTCTCTGTCTTAACATCTTTTCTCTGTCTCCATTCTGTTGTCTTTGATTGATACTTTATCTCTCTCTGCAGCATCTTCTCTCATCATCCTCATTTCCTCCCACATTTCCTCCAGGTTCCCCTTATTTAGATAGCCATGGCAACACACTCACACACGTGCACAACGATGCACGAGCATGCTCGTAACCTTTCTTGATTACCCCTGACCTCCTGACCTGTAATGACACAGCTGCCACTTTGATCAGCCAATCAGCATGCGGCGCCACCCAGGTTCTCAGTGGGGCTGCCACTGGCCTGATAAAACCCTCTGATAGGCCCCTGCTGATGCATTTCCTATTTTGGTATGCTTGTTCGTTTTTTATTTTCTCCACCAGCTGGTCCACGCATTCCTCAGAGTTGGGGAGGGGGCAGGGGCATTGCTTGGATGTTTATGTTGCATATGCATGTAGGGTTGAGAGTGTGTTTTTGTGCAAAGGTCTATCTGTGTGTGTGCATGTGTTTGGTAGCTTAGATAGCTGGGTCTTGGGTCAAGAGGGGGAGGGTTAGGTCGAGGGGATCTTTGAAATGGGGTGGAGGGTATGTGAGGGTTGTTTACATGTGTTGGTGAGAGAAATGGGGTACATTGTGGGGGTTTGGGGGGTGAATGACATAGATGGAGGAGATAATGATAGTGAACAGCTGTTTATTTGTGTGTGTAATGGGGGTGGATGGTTGAGATAGGAGAGGTTTAGGTGTGATTTGACCATTAGGTACAGAGGTTGGGTGGGCGTCTAAGACCGAAGGCGAGATGATTCACTGTTTGTTGGTCATTATTGCTCATATGAACAGATTTGTTCATGTTATTCTTGGCTGTTTCTGTTACTGTTATTGCTTCTGTTGTTGTTGTTGTTGTTGTTGTTATCATTTTTTTGAGTGTCCAGTTCAAGACCAGATGGATGAAACAGTCTTTGTGGGTGGCTGGGTGTGTATTTAGATGGTGATGATCTTTTCCTGAGAGCTCTGTTACCAGGGTCCAATGTCTCCAGTAGCAGGCGGGGAGCAGACATGCCCAGACATGAAAACTACCACGTGCACACACAAACACACACACACACACACACACACACACACACACACACACACACACACACACACACACACACACACACACACACACCCTCTCTCTCTGTTGTCTCTGGGCAGAAGTATGTGCATACTGTGTATCACTGGATGCCCTGCACTACTATACGTCAGAGGGTCCTTAAAGTATTATCAGTTGACACCAGAGTGTTCGCCCACCTGCCTGCTCCTGCTCTTTGTCTCACTCACACTAGGGGCATCTCAAGGTATGACACAATTAGACATGAGTCTGGGCACATCTTGATGCATCTGAACTTTTTCTCACTGTGTGACCACATTAACAGTAGCATAGTTATAATATATATCATAAAAATGTCAGATGAACTGACATTCATGATTTACATTTCAGCGATTAAAGCATGCACTGATGCACCAATCCAACTTTCTCTTACTGCCAATGCTAAATCTGATATAAACAAGGTACTCAGATAAGATACTGACTAACTGACTAATACCAATCCAATATTCTTAAATGCAAAATAATGCCTGACTGTGTGGAACTTGGATTTTTCTATGTGGAAGACTGTAACTACAAATCATTATTTTACTTTTAGAACAGTGACTAAGAAACAGTATTTAAAGTTATGATCTTTAAGACTTTAATGAAATCAACCCCCTGTTTTGATACTGTTTATGGTCACCATTTGTTTTTTGTAATAGTAATTCATGCATTTACAGTATTATTCCCGAATATGTCCATGTGGATTGATGGAAAATCCCAGAAGACTGCTTAGTCTTAGTGTGAGAAGACTCTGCTCCGATCTCTACTTTGATGTAAAATAGAAATTAAGACATCAGCTAATCAGTGTGAAATAGAGGAACTTTATCATCCGTGAGAATCTCATTCAACACGTGCATAGGACCAAGTAAAAACTAAAGATCTGGTGGTGCTCTTTAGCCAGCCCCGGGCATTGGAGGCATAAAGACATTTTATGCATCAATCCTGAATCAAGAATCACATGGCAAGCAATTAATTTTCCCATGTGAACATACATTTTATGCACACAAAACATTGCCTGCAACCATTGTCCAAAGTATTGTCCATCATGTGGACCATTGGTCATGATAGTAACAGCCATTAATATGAAGGACATAGAGACACACACAAACATACACTGCTGCAAGCCAAAGCTGACCAAGATATTTGGCTGTTGCCAAGCTGTGGAGGACATGTGCTTGTAATTGGAGGGAGGGCCAGGGTCATGACCCTGAACGAACCCACAGCAGTATGCTATTGGTTAGTGGTCTACTCTCACTGCCACTTATCTGTCTTTTACAGAGAGAGATGATTTTACATGGCTCTTTCTCTCAGCTGTTATTTTGATAAATGCCTCTCAGGCTCTCGTGTCATCTCAACAGTTTGACTTCTTCACCTGACTTTAACTTTGCTTTACCTGGTTGGATGGTTGCAATTAAAATGTGTTTCATTGTATTCTCATATATCTTCCCATTGAATTGTTCTCACCTCATCGTCTTTCCTGAGAAAACAACAGTCCAATTTGATCTATCTTTCGGTATTGCATTTCTTTACCCCTTCACCCTCCCTGCTCTTTACTTTATCTCCATCACCGTCTCTCACCCTCCTGTTCCTGGAACGGTTTGTACCAGGAGGGTTGGACAGAGGCACAACGGGGCAGAGTATTATGTGCGTTTGTGTGTGTTTGTGTGTCAATAAGATAAAGTTAGTGAATGTGTGGCCCACCCAGGGGCCTGGCAGCGGGAACTGTTTACAATCATCAGGCTACATCTCTTCTCCTCCTCTGCCCTCTTCCATCGTCTTTCATGCCTCTCCCAGCTTTCTTTGACTATTTCTTTTTGTGATCGCAGATTAAAAAAACTCCTAAATAATGCAATATTAGGCTAAGAAATAGGATTCTCTGTAGGTGTGGGAAAGATCAACAGTTGGTGTGTGTTCACACCAAGCATGTTTGGATTGATACAGATTTGTGTCTTTTAGTCTTTAAGAGTGGGAGTTTTAGTATACACGAAACTCCGTTCAAATCGTGGATGTATTGCACAACACTGCAGCATTACAACACAATATGACCGTTTTTTTTTTATATTTGTGACACTAGGGCTGGATGATATGGTTATTATCATGACAGTATTTTCCCACGTCAATGTCACGGTAATGCAAAATCACATAAGATCATAATGAAGCTAATATTTGAAGCAAAGAACTGTGTTCCACTGTTACGCATTTCATGAGAAAACTCTTCAAATATGTACAACATGAACTTCAAAAACAGAGGTTGTTCAAAGTCATGAAAGTTTGCAAAATGCTCAGTGTTTAACTATGTTTTCAAGGTAAGGAATATGCTTGCGTTCCAATTTACTCCTTGAAAAATACTTAATTTTCAACATAATCTGGTGTTTCATCTACATAAACACTCGTGTAATCCAAAATATTTTAATATTCTAAATGAAATTATCCCGCCTTCATATTTGTTTGTTGTCTCCTGGCATTTATAGTAACAATTTATATGTGGTGATAAAGGATTTGAAATGAAAGTCTGGAAATGTTTGGTTTTGGTACCTTGAAAGTGCTTGAATGTTTCTCCCTGAATTCTTTTTAAATACAGCTTGCTTGGAAGCCTTTTAAAATGACAAAAATGCAAAATATTCATTCATTCATTCATTCATTCATTAACCATACTGCTTATCCCGAAGGGTCGCAGGGGGGGGCTGGAGCCAATCCCAGCTAACATTGGGCGAGAGGCAGGGAAACACCCTGGAC
>JAVQJV010066959.1:0-19217 GCA_036024995.1 Gadopsis bispinosus
TTTGGAACATGGGTTAGGTACCGAATAAATCATCACAACATTAACTGCAAATCTCTGCACCAAATCTCCAGCAGCAGGTATTAAACAGTGATGAGGTCATGTGAATATTTTAAGACTGAGGAATAAGAATAAGGAAAGATTACGCCCTGAATAAATCCATGTCAAAAAAGATTATCTTTCATGTGTTTTCAACTGGTTGGGCTACATCTGTCATTAGAACACTAACATGTAAATTAAAAAAGGGAATTTTTAAGGCTGATCGCTGAAAGAGAATCATTTAAAACTGATCACAGGCTTCACTCTTTTTTTGTTTAAAGCTTTGAGGTCCTGACCATTAATGATTCCACTTGACACACTCGCCACTCATACTTGTCTTACAGCTGTGTAACATCTGGGTTTTGATCCCCTATGATAAACTCAAAGAGCATCCTTTTCTACATCAGGTTGAGCTCCCACAAATTTATCGTTATGCTCGTTAGCCTTTCAATTACTTTTGTTGTCTCGCTCTCAAAATGCTGTGTCATAGTCTGCTGGTTGGATGTTGAATAGAAGGCTCTGGATGGGCTCAGCTGCTCTATTATAGATTAGGCAGCGCACACATCTGTCACCCCCCCCACACACCTAAAAGAGCTGAAGGAACATTTTAGAACACAATGGGACACTGTGATCTTAAAATACACCATTTGTCTGAAAAACAAATGTCAGATCGTGTCTGCACTTCTGTGTTATCCACTTCTGTAAGAATGCTCTAAATATTAAAGGTAATGACAACGATAGAATTAACTTATACAATATTTTCTTTTAAGTATCACGGAACCTTTCTGATTGAAGAATACAGTATAGATGTCGAAAACAACACCCTTAACTGACACTGCCAATATAAAATGCATGGGGTTTTATGAGGACATTGCCTTGTTATAGACATACAGTGCATCCGGAAAGTATTCACAGCGCTTCACCTTTTCCACATTTTGTCATGTTACAGCCTTATTCCAAAATGGAATAAATCCATTCATACGTGTACACACGTATTGTGTGTAGAATTTTGAGGACAAAAATTAAAATTCTACACACAATACGTGTAGACTTTTGAGGACAAAAATGAATTTACTCCATTTTGGAATAAGGCTATAACATGACAAAGCGCTGTGAATACTTTCCAAATGCACTGTATAAACTAGGACGTCATCATCCAAATCCATATCTTAATGTGACTTTGATTCCAAATTACATCTGTCAGAGGTTGCACACTGCTGCACGAGGTTACTTTAAGGACACATCCCTGTAGCTTCAACCTGTTTTGTTGTACTCCTGCACCCTCCCTGGACGCCTCCAAAATAATGAGTCCCATCTGAATAGGGACCAATCAGCACTTCTTCTTCTTCGAGTCAGTGACTGCAGCTCTGCAAAAAGTTTGATAGATAGTAACTGTTACAGAAACATAACATGGACTAATGTCAGGGAATTAGCATGTACAGTATTTATGAACTTACAGCTCTGGAAAAAATTAAGAGACCACTGCAAAATTATGAGTTCTCTGGTTTTAATATTCATAGGTATGTGTTTGAGTAAAATGAACTTTGGAAAATTTGGAGTGGTCTCTTAATTTTTTCCAGAGAGTCACATAAAGAAAAAACATAAACTTCAGGAATGCTTTACTGCCAATAAGTTATGATTTAGTTATGATAGAGGAAGTGGATTGGGCTTTTATAACCTAAGGAGACACGATTGCCGTCAGATCTGCAGACTGAATTCTGACAGAATGCATGAAGAAGGACATGAACAAAATCTCAAGTTCTTCCAAAATATTCCCAAATGGATTGAAATTTCCGAAAGGCATGTGCATTTTTTTTAAACCAGCTTTATCTCCACAGGGACACCTTGTGCCTCCAGTCTGCAGTTCTGATGCACCTTCCTCCTTCTCCAGCTTTTGATGTAGCTAGCTGAAACCGAAAATTACCTACATTTTAACATTTCATCAGACGTTTCCTGTATAACAGTTGGTTTTTATTATAACCTTTTAATCACTGGAGGAAGAAAGGGCTGAATCACACTTTTCCACACCTGAAGAAATCACCCGAAATAGTCCTGATGTGATGCATTTTAAATATAGCCTGTATGTTTTCTGGGGTATAACTGTTGTAGTTACTTTCTTTAAACACCTGCCATGACGAAATATTTTTAGGTGTTTTTTAGTCTTTTTATAAACATTTATCCAATGTGGAAGTTATGGAGGAAGTCATATTTTTTATGTATAATTATTACATAATGACAAGTACTCCTTTCCCAGGGCTTTTCCTTGAAAGATGCAAAGTCTTTATTCAAGTGTCAGTCTGTTCAAAATATGAAAAATGTGGAAAATGTATACAAATAAAGCATTTGTATTAACCAGTTTAAAAAAAACACAAATATTTGATGCGCAACCGTGGCTATGCCCACTCCATTTTCAGATTAGTGACATGGACTTTCTAGCTAATATAATTGTATTTCTCAGGTTGAATACCCCCAATACCACTCCATCCATCCTCACAGAAGCTTAGACGGGAGGCTAAATAGGGCTGCGACCTTCCCCTTTGTTCAGGGAAGCAAATATTTTCCTTCAGTCTGTCTGTCTGATGTCTGGGTCCGCTGGCTCTGTCTCTGCTATTATTAGCACAGAGGAAAAAAACCCACAGCGATGGCTTGGTTAACAGAGAGAGCGCCACATCACACACAGGGCCTGCCTCAAAATGATTCAGCACTTTGTGCCATGGAAACAGACTGAACAGGTCATTTAAAGCTAAATACGCCGTTATGTGTTTTTTTCCCCCCCAACAGAATAGTGGAGTTACTTGTCAGCATTATTTTTAGCTGTTACTTCCACTGGTTTTAGGCTCATCCAATTCACATTAACATCAGTGTGCCATTATCTTAAATGGGACAAATGTGCTCCCCTTAATGCTTGCTATCGGTTTGTTGTCTCTGTATTTTATTTGCTGACTGATGTTTGCATGTTTCTCTTTAGACTTCTTTGTCTGCCTGTCTGGAAGAGAGCCTACTGTCTCTCTGAGAGCGGTGATTCCCCCAGGCTGCTGATGCACAGCAGCAGGATGCTAACAAGAGATTCCAAGGCAACAGCAGCAGCAACTCACAAATTAACACTTTGCTTACAGGTACAAAGAGTGAAATAGGAGTCAAATGGTAGAATCATTCATACCAGCAGTGCATTGAACATGTGTCTGCCTGTCTGTGTATGATTAAAGGAATACTCTGATATTTTGGAATAAATTGGCTTGTTCAATATCACTTTCATCTCTGTGCAAGCTCAGTGATTAGCCTAGCGTAGCATAGCACAAAGAGTCGAAGCAGGGGAAAGCAGCTAGCTAGTCATATTTACTTTTAAGTGAAGCCGAAGATACAGTCTGTGTTTATTAGCCCCAAGTACGAGGTCAACGTACCCACTGTACAGACGTTAGCTGTAAGCCAGCTACAAACATACACGCCGACCTTTGTGTTTGTGTGGCGCCTCAGCCTCTGACTGATCTCACCAGAAACCGTGGTTCTTGTAATTTTCCTCCAGTCTCTCTCCTTTTTTCTCTTGTCTCTAAACATTTGTGAAGTCGATTCAAGGGTGTACATTATTCACGCAAGATAAAACATTTTCACCTTGCGGATGCTTGACCTCAGCTCACACCACCCGAGGGGAATTTGTGTGTATTCATGCCTCACTATTGACTTTACATGCAATCATGCCGCGTCTTAAATTCACCTTGTGTCTGTCTGAACACACCTTAAGACTCAAAGAAGCTTAGACAAAGATTAAAAATGTTCAAGGAGTGGCATCTTTCTGCCCTTTTTGGTTTCTGAGTGTGATATGAGTCTTTGTGTGTGCGTGTGTGTGTGTGTGTGTGTGTGAGGTCACATTTACATTTTAATATGTCTGTAGAGCCGACGCCTCAGTCCAGTGAAGAAGAATGGCTTTGATCCAGAGACGCTGACAAACAGGTGAAATTTACGGCCATGGCTCCGCAGCCTGATTCTCATTTCCACCACCATCACAGCCCCACACCGACACTTATTACCAGACAGAACATAAAACATGCTTTTCCTGCAACGCAGTCTCCTTTATCCCTCAAGATAGCAAAGGACATGAAAATGAAAGATTGCCATAATCACTGAGGAGTGTACACACACAGATGATAGTTATTAACCTCTCAAACCTCTCATAGGCCACTGTGCATCCAGACAATGTTTAACCCTACAGAACATTAATTGATTTTAAATTCAAGAGGAGTTCCCAAAATTTCTGAATATTTACAATTAGGGCTATGTCAGGCTAAATGTGGGGAAGATGTGCATAAAACGATGCACGAGACCATTTGACAGAAGAGAGTAGCCATAAAACTCTTGGGTTTGAATATTCCACTCAGAGTAAACACATTAGAGCTTCAGTGAAGACCTGAAACAAGTTGAAAGGCTAAATAATAAATTAGGTGATTTATCCAACCTTACAGCTGCTTATGGGGAAATAAAAAGGGGGAAACTGGGTGTTAAAATAATGACATGTCAAAGTGAGATAGAGAAAAATTTATTTATATAACATTGGTAATATTGTAACTGCCATTGCTTTACATCTGTATGTGGAATTGTACTGTGCTACTGCGTGTTCTCTTTAATCCTGCTCTCGCTCTACCCCCTCTCTCTCTCTCTATCTTTTTTTCTCTCTCTACCCAACCGGTCGAGGCAGATGACCGTCCACCCAGAGCCTGATTCTGCTTGAGGTTTCTGCCTGTTAAAATGCAGTTTTTCCTTGCCACTGTCGCCTATTGCTGCTCATGGTGGCATTGTTGGGTCTATACATATAGAATTGGTCTAGACTTGCTCTATATTATCAAATGCTATATAAATAAATTGAATGGAATATATGAACTGGTAGGCTCAGTTCGTTCTTAGCTCTTTCTAGTACAGCATAAAAGTGTAAGGCAAGCATGTGTGCAATAATTATAGAATGACACACTTGAGAAATCAGCCAACTGCAATGTTTGCTGATTGCATAGGGACTGAAGGCTAAACATCCTCTGATAGCTTTTTGCAGCTATGAATTTAAAATGAACCCAGAGTTTCCTATAGGAGGCAATATTGTATACATGGTAGCAGTCAGCACTGCAGTCAGCACTATTTTCATATGTTTTTATAGCCTCATAATACTCACACGTGTTTTCTATAGTTATGAAGAAGGGGCAGGGTAGCTAAGGTGAGACTTAAAATAGAAAGTTGAAGCACTCTTGAAGTTTGAAGCCAAAGGAGGGAGGGCTGTTTCATAACAGGACTTTATTAACAGTGGCATTTCACTAGACGTCTCTCACCACACCTTCTACTCAGCGGCACTGCAGGGGTATAAATCTTTGAAGAACTGCAACCTGCGTCACACACGCACACCCAGCACTGAGGCTGTCCCTCCCAGTAGGGCGAGGAGAGACGGGCTAATCAGAGACAATCAAGGATGCCCAAGGTCTCATGGTTGAGGAGGTGTGTCTATGTGTGTGGGGCAGCGGCGAGGGTGCAAAGATCAACATGCAGTACAGCAGCAGGTAATCCATCATATCCTTTTTATACACATCTGCACTGTGGCCCTGAGAAGCAACAGAAAAAAATTTAACTCCAAGGAAGAGGTCAAGGTGGCATTGCTTTTGGGCCTGAATTGGTCCAAAGCAATATCTACTTTTACAGCTAAATCAAAGCAAACATTCCAGGAAAATATTTACATTATACTGGCACTCAACAAAGAACAGTAATAGGGTAACGGCCTGCATTTTTGTTGCGTCATTCTAAGTGTGCAACAGAAAGAAAACTCCCCACTCAGAAATGTACTAAAACAAAAATTGATATAGTTATCATAGTAGGTACTACAGGTTCATCTGTTGACCATGCTATAGCATGTTATAATCATGTGCTCATATACTATGACAGAAATCTGTGAATATTCTCTCATCCATCCTATCACAAATCACATTGACTCATCATAATTAATAGAGGAAGAACTCAGATATTTTAAATAGGTAATAAGTAGAAATGGCAACACCACAATAGCTTTGAATTATTAACCTGCAAGTAAATAATAACTATTGATATTAAATAAATACACAATGTGTGTTTAGACTAAGAACGGGTGCAAAATATTGTCTTCTATGCTACACTACCCAACAGGGTATCCTTGCCTGAAAAGTGTTTGTTGAATATAAAATAAACATGACAAAATCATGTTCAGCCTCAATAATGTCAAGTCTTTATTGATTGATTGTGTCATACAGCAATACATGAGTAGTAATAACAGTAAAGAGAATAGCATGTCAACTACATTCAATCCCTACGCTTTTATAGTCATGGTAGCTCTAATAAACATTAATAATAATGATTAAACACCCCACTGAACAGAATCATACACATCACACACATGGCAAGAAAAAAGATGCTGGTGTTTTAAGGCATTTTACATCATTCAATATTTGCTCTATGGCTAAATCTTGATAGTTGTTTTTGGATTGGTGATGTACTTTAGTTTCAGAAAATGCTCGAGGTTTGTCCCATGATGGTGGCGTTGCGTGTGCACTTAGAAAGGTTTGGCAGTGCTGTAGAAGTAGTAGTGACATTCTGTCTTCAGACACCAATGAAACCTCTTTTGGTTTACGGTGCAGAGATAAAGGCTTGACATTTACAACCATGAACCATTCACCCATTGTTATAGCTGTATACTATAAAATGCTGCTTATATTTCCAAGTTCTTGTACATCTGAGATTTGCTCTATGCTCTAAACTGGAATTCAGTAATCCATATAACAAAATGCCCAACTTTCAGATTCGCTGCCTCCTACAAATAATTCCAGTTATGATAGGCCACTGTGTAGAGATACAAACACACTCGCTACAGTACTACGATACGTATGACAAGCCTCGAGTAAATCAAAAGGAACCCAATCCAGAACATTCTGCCGTACAATTAGTGTTTTTTTTATTTCATTGTGAGTGCAGTTTGGCAGGGCGTCGATCGCCATAACCAGCGGCAGCAGCAGCAGCGGCAGCAGAATAACATGGCTGTGTTAAAGTTGGCAGTGCACAAGCAGAAAAACAAGCTACGAGTCTCTCATACTGAAGGACTTCTAGTGGTGAGGTCGTACTACAACAGACATTTCATCCAGTCATGGCCACAGTTAGAAAGAGAGAAGTCAGGTTGTTTAAAACACATGGTGTCTGCCAGCTTACGACTGAATTTGTGATGCATTTCGAGTGTGGATGGCATGGTTTTCCTCTGGCTCAGTGACACAGTATGCATTCTGGGGAGCAGATGTGCTACAAGCATCATTGATGACACATGGGAAATGGCGTTAAATGGATGGATCATATGGTCTTATTTATACATTTATTTATACATCTGTGCTAAAGCGTAATTTACAACTGACTGGACTGTATCGGGAGAAAAATAATTTTCCTCTTTTGTATCATATTAGCTGCATTTTGCCTTCTTTACAGCATCTTTGCAGACATTTCCAGTTTCCCTGTATCCTTCATAGCACATGGTGCAAATGTTTCATCATTACCAAATTAGGTAGTTTTGACATTCTTATACAAGTACCTTTGGGAGCATCTTTACTTTTTATCTTCATAGCATCAACAGCAGAGATCTGCAGCCTACCTAAGTCACATCCTACAGTAAGACCTATAATAGTAGTCTCAAATCTAGCCTACAGACTTACAAGCACGTGTCCATTACAGTTATTAATGAGTGTGTAGCGATGCTCAGCATGGTAGATGATGAAAAGGCACGGGCCAACCTTTTAACCCCCACCAACATCAACAATCATGTTGAATGAGCAATGGGCTGATGGATTTCATGCAAGCATGACATCTACATATGCCATGCAAACTGTACTCGATTAATACATTTTTTTTCTCGTTTGCTTCAAATCTCATTTAAATAGCTACAGCAATCCACTTCTGAGAACCATACTTCACCGGGAAGTTAAAAAAGGAGTTGGCACTCGGCCGAGGGTGTTCATTCTCTTATATACTGTTGTCATGCAGAGCTGATTGGTCCACAGCCAAACCACCGATGCAGCGACTGCGATCAAAGAAATTATGCAGGAGAAGATTTAAGCAGATATTTTGCTTATAGTCTCCATTTTTTAGTAAAGAGGCGGACAATAATACCTCAGCAAGACACTGCCATATGTTATTGTTTATTTTGGCTGGTTTCCTATAACCGTGGACTTTGTGCTTCTTAACTAAACTGTCATTATTATGTCAGGAATAATTGTATAAGTAACCGACACCAGCTGATGTGTTTCAAATCTTTTGTTTTGTCAATGCGCACAGTAACACTCGCACACACATGCTTCCATTGGAATGTGTTGAGTGTATCTCACAGCTTGTGGTAGTAGTGAATGACCAGAGTTATTATCTACTGTGGTTCAGTGTCACATATCGATGCATCATTAGCCCAAAGAGTGAAAGGCCAGTTGAATATTGTATTTTTGAAAGATCATACTTCTGAAAGAGATGCTACCTAAGTGCTTGTTATTGCAAAGGAGACAGAGAGAGAACAGATGTAACTGGTTTTGTATAAAGTGATGGTTACAGTAGAGTGATAATGGATTTCCTTTGGGGAGCATGTGGGGGACAAAGGGGACACGGAAGAATAAACCCAGTTAAAACCAACATCTAGATCCAGCACTCTACACACTTGTGGACATCCAACACACAACAGTTCAGACAGAAACCATGACAATCTTACTTATAAGAAGGCAAGGCTGAGCTATCATCTTAGACCCCCACAAGAGCTTAAGTATAAAGGATAAGGGTTTGTTTTAGGATGGGAAATTGATAGAGGTATGGGTTTGCAGGGTAAAGAGAAGCTTCAGGGCTCAAAAGCAGGCTTACACTAGGCTCTTAGTTTTTCTGAACGGTGGGTATATTGCTGGGGTCTTGTTGCTTCTCCATCTTCTTGGCGGTGACCACTGTCTCCTCATACACTTCATGCTGGGAGACCTTGACTCCAGACTTGCTCTGCTGCTGCTGGTCCTCATCCTTGCTTTCCTTCTTGGAGCCCTTGCTGGAGCTGGTGTAAATGCGGGATTGGTAGTTGTAGCCTTGCCCAACGCTTGACATCATGGAGGGGCCAGGATAGGTGATCCCCGTCCCAATGCGGGTCTCCTCCCCTTCCAGCAGTTTCCTGCAGAGAGGATGATGGAGGACGGGTTTAAGAAGGACAGAGGATGAGGTATAGGGGAGGCCATGGGGAGAGTGACATTTTCCCTGCTAAGAACATGTATCTTTGTGTTTTTAGATTCTGCTATTTCACTTCCATGTTGCAGAGGTGATTATAACTGGTAATGTGTGAGTTGTCTCTGAGAGAAGGGCCTACCTGTAAGCTGCAATTTCAATATCCAGTGCCATCTTGACATTCAGCAGATCCTGGTACTCCCTCAGGTGGCGAGCCATCTCGTTCTTAGTGGTCCTCAGCTCATTCTCCAGCTCTGCCATGCCGTCCTAATAAACAATACAACGAGGACACATTGGACATTAGAGTCGTTTATGAACAAAATGGGCTTAGCCGTGAGTCCTACAAACATCATCTCAGTTGGGGGTGCTGAAACACAAACAACCTTGTGTAAAAATGACTCATTCAGAGCACATACAGGCAGTGGGCGTTGTCAGATGCAGCTGCTGAGCGCGGCGTCCCGAGGGAGAGTTTCAGCACCACGGACAGAGCCCGAACAGCTGCTCCCGATATTATTATTGCTCTGACATTCACTTCTTAAAGGGAAACAAACACCATATGGTGCATTTATTTCAATGTAAATGAACTTTTATGAGACTGAAAATAAATTGCCGACGTTGTGTATGTTTCTACAAGCCGTTTGATAAGCGCGTAACGAGCTTTTTACCTGGTAGCTTCCTATCTCCGCGTTGTGCCTGTCCTCCATCTCCCGGAGCTGCTTTTCCAGAGAGTCGTTGGTTCCCCTCAGGCTCTCTATCTCGATGGTCTTGGACTGCAGCTGCCTCCTGAACTCGTTCATTTCCTCCCTGCTGGCGCGGATGGCCTCGTTGCTCCGGCTGGCCTGCTCGGACAGGTCGGCGAACTTGGTCTTGTACCACTCCTCCGCGGACTGCAGGTTCTTGGACGCCATGGACTCGTACTGGCCTCGAATCTCTTTGAGGGCGGAGGTGAGATCCGGCTTGGACACCTCCATCTCCACAGACACCTGGGCCGCCTGGATCATGTCCATCAGCTCGGCCACCTCCTCCTCGTGCACCTTCCTGAGGAAGTTGATCTCGTCCAGCAGAGATTCCACCTTCTTCTCCAGGTCCAGGCGCACCATGGTGGCATCATCCACATCTTTCTTAAAAGCCTTGAGGGTGGCCTCCGCCTCTTCGCGGGCACGGAACTCCTCTTCGTATTTCCCTCTGAGCTTCTGCAGCTCGTCTTCAATACTGTCCCTCTCGAGCATGAACTGGGACTTCTCCCCGTTCAGCTCTTCGAGCAGGGAGCGCAGCTCGCGGATCTCCTGTTGGTACAGCTCGGCCAGGCGGGACGGCTCGGCCTGCCGCTGGCGCAGGGTGGTCAACTCCGTCTCCAGCACTTTGTTGTGCTGCTCCAAGTTGCGCACTTTATCGATGAACATGGCAAAGCGGTCATTGAGGCCCTGCATTTGTTCCTTCTCGTTGGTGCGGATGATTTTGAACTCATTGTTGAGGACGCTGCTCTGTGTCAGGTCGAACGTCTCCAGTGGCATGGACGAGAAGGGGCGGCCGGACTTTCTGTACGAGCCCAGGGATGAAGCGTTGCTCCGGGACAGAGAGGAGGACCGGTAACCTCCCCGTGAGGACACGTTCACCGCGGACCGCGATGGAGAGGACGCATAACGGGGAGACTCCCCGAAAATCTTCCGGTAGGAGGAGGAGGAAAAGACTTCAGATCCGTAGCTCATCTTGGCGCGTGTGGAGAGAGAGCAGAGCAGTGGGCGCGTCTCCTTTATATAGGGGGACCGACCCAATCACTAATTAATGCCCGGTGGCATCATCCGGACTCATTGGTTCCACATGAGTCAGGTAGTCCAGTGGACATTCAATTCTGAATGTTGTGCTAGAGATGAATTTCCTTTGCTTATCATTAGTGTAATCCTGACATCAGTCCAGATGTGCGCAGTTGACGCTGTTCTTTGTGTGGAGCAGGTGGAGCTGTCGTTTTTGGCGCAGGGGCGATGCGTCCATGTGTGATCGCTTGTCGCACATTCACACTACAGAAAGATAACCCTGAAATTTTCTTCCAGAAACGAATCTTTAGCTTTTATATATTAAGGTAATCACCAGCCTACGTTCAGTGTTTCTGTAGCTGATTCGTGAAAGAGTTCCACCCTAAATCCACATTCCCATCAGATCGATAAGTGCACAATGGTGATTTTAGGCAGAGTTAAGATGGTGTACTTTACTTAAAAACTGTATTCTAATGTACATAGTTGCAGCTGGTAGCTGGCAACAGAACATTCCAGTAAGACTATCCACAAAATCTCTTTAGACTTCTGTTTCTATTGCAACTCTAAAGTATGTTGTAAGTGTCCAACAACATTTTGCACAAATCAATATGTTCATCAGTATGAAACTGATGTGATGTTGGAGGAACATGTGTGTTTAGTACCTTTTCCTCCCAAACATCTGAAGTGAGAATGAGGCTAAACTCCATGAATGAAGAGATGCTTGAAAACTGGCCTTTGTGTGTGGCAGAACAAAAGAGAGTTTACCTCAATACTTTTAGATTTGAGCACCTGCTGACCAAATGCACACAGTGGAGGACTTTCCACTTGAAGATGCATTTGTTACAGGCGTAGGTGTTGGCCTCGAGGTAGCTCTTTAAGAGTTCACTGTTGAATCTTCAAGAAGAAAATGTTTCAGATCTTTATTTAAATTCAAAGTTGGTGTATATTTAGCTTTGTTCAACATCCCCTGAAAACAGCATCCCACTGACAAGCCTTTGCTGCCCTCTGTTGTCAAACTGTAGCACACTGCAAGCAATAATGACTGTTCAGGTTATGTACTTGGTGAATGCACCCTACTGGCTACTGGATGCTGTGGTGAACTGATGATGGATGAACTGGTGAAGTGACAGATACGGGTTAGCGATCTTCCCAAAAAGGTAGCAATATATTTACTTGGAATATTCAAACCTGAGCCACAGAGAGGCCTCACAAGTGACCTGGAGATCTCTAGAAATCTGTGCTGATATCAAACAATGCTTTAAAGTCTGCGGAGAATTGAAACAACACCCTGCAAACCAAAGTAAATCAGCTTGTGGCAGAGTAGGCATGTAGTTATAATGACAATGTCAATAGAAAAGAAAATACCTGTTCCAGAGAAATCCATTTCTGACTTTGTGCTGTGGAGAAGAGCTGTGTTATTCTCCTTCGATGTTGGTCTGGGTCAAATCTGATCAAATGAGGACATGCTGTTTTGAGATTTCCTTGAATTAAAAAGTGTGAGAACCCTCATCCTAACCTAAATGGATGGATGTAAAATACATTTTTCATTTTCTCCTGTTACGGAGTATATTTTTGTTTTACTTATTATTTAGACCAACACACATTCTATAGTTTTGCTCCAGTACTCCAGCAGATTGCAACTGAAATTAAACAATTACTGAGGTTAATGTACTAACTTTTAGCTTTAAGGCGGTTTGAGGTTGTTCAAATCCATAGTGTAAACAGACTCATAGCCCTTTTTATAGTCCACTTAATTTTAGAACAGTGTGCCAGGACAATGACAATATAGTGAATATAGGTCAGCCGTATATATTCTGAACAGCCGTGAATGAAAGCTGAAAGTCAAAACTTTAACCTCAAAGTCATTGTTTCATTTCAAACCCACCCCAAAGAATGTGACATTGTCTAAATACTCATGGGCTTAACTGTAAATACTCAAATGGCTTACTGACACTATATACTGTATATATACAGTATATATATATGTCTCCAGGCCCACCATGGCTATTGCGGTGACAGGACAAAGAAGCAGATTCTGATTGGTCCGTTTGTGTGCATGCGAAATGCTGATTGGCTCTCAAGTAGAAGCTCATAGAAATAAGTTTGAGTTCAACTTTGGAGATAAAATATTTTCGTTTTCTAAATAAGATACTTCTACTCCACCCCATTTCAGTGTAATATTGTACTTTTTATTCCACTATCTTACAGCTTTAATTACTTTTTAGATAAAATAATTTATACAATACCGTGTTAACCATAAAAAAAATTTAAAAGAACTGTCTAATTTGGGCCTCTTGTCACGCTTCAGATGTCTGAGAAGTTGGCACTTCCACGCCTTTAAACCTCTCACATGGTTTCATTCAAACGACCGTTTGAGGCCCAAATTCTACCACATTTAACTAAAAAGCAAAAAATTGAGAGAAAGTAATACAACTGCGTGCAGCAGAACTTCCTCCCCTCTGTCATCAATCACGTCACGGCCCCTCAGATTTATGTGGCCGTAGCCAACCGATAACAGCCGCGAGCCCCTGGCGGTGTCACGTGTCTCTGCCACGACGACAGACAGCCGCGTCTCCTCTTGACAGACAGGAGTAAACTCCGCCCCCTGGATGTGTCGTAACAGCAGCTGGCAGCAGAGAGCGAGAGAGAGAGAGAGAGAGAGAGAGCGAGAGAGAGCGAGAGAGAGAGAGCTAGCAGGCAGCAGGCAGAGCAGGTTCACTCATCTGCCGTCCGGCTTCACAGCGCAGACGTCACCGCTTTGACTGCTGCTTTCCGTAAGAAAATACACGCCAGCGACTTCCCCGACTCTCCCACGGCGCATGCGCAGACGGACAGACGGTGCAGTTGTTTTTTTTTTTTTGGTCAGGAAATCAGAGGTGAGTACAGTAACGCCAGTCACAGCTAAACGCAGTGAAACGTGGCCCCGATACTCTGTCGCTTTTGGCTTTATTTCATCAGGGCCAGTCTAACGTAACGCGCTGGCTTCGCCCGGGTCTGCTTTTGGCTGTCCTTTCTCATCAATGTCAAATAAGTAAAAAAAACAAACAGCAACTGTTAGCTGTGAGCGGACTGTTAGCTAGCTTTCTTCAGTTCCACCGTTTCGTACGTTAACACTGCGAACAATGGAGGGGGGGTTCTTTTGCCGTTAGCTAGCTCGCAAAGATACTTTTACGGTGGCTTAAGCTAATCTCTCAGTTTCGTCGAGCCAAAGATGATGCTTAAAAATAAATTAAGATAGTATTGTTGAGCTGAACGTCGACCCACTTCAACCAGACCGGCCCGACCAATGTTCAGCCTTCACTTCTGGTTGATGGATTGATGGACTTGCTTGTCAGCACACACTTGAATAATAGGTGCCACGTCGGAACATTCGTACTTTTTGACCGTCTTACTTTGTGTAATAAAGAACAGTAAAACGCTTTCCTCCTCCCCAGACTCTGAAAGGTTCTTACGATGACAACTTCATGGAGCGATAGGCTGCAGAACTATGCAGACTTGCCTGCCAACATGGACGGTCTGACAATGAAGAAGTACAGAAGAGAGCCGTACCACAGGTAAGAACCACACGTGGAGGCGCAAGGTGCTTTTTGTGATGATCTGAAACTACATCCAGTCGGGGAAACCCGAGCATTTTATGACCCGGAACTACTTGACTCTTAACTCCCGAAGGAATTTACAGTTGCAAAGTCTGTCTCTCACAAACTTCAAAAAAAGGGGAATTTGTCATATATATATATATAAACGCTTCCAAACGAACTCCAAATCAACACGACCAATGCAAAACGTGGGCGATCTGAATCAGCAGCAGGAGTAGTTTTCTGGAACTTACTTACATGGGTTGATAAGACACCGAACAAAATAACTGCTGAACATCAAACAGCCAAGTCCAACACAGCCTCAAAGTTTTTTTTTTGTTTTGTTTTTTTAATAAAGATTGTATTTACATATAATACAAACAATTGTCATTCAGATTTTTATCCTAAGGCCTAGATGTAATAACACACAAGCTGGTGTGTGGCTCATAAAGTATGTTTGAGTTGAGTAGTTGTGTTGTGCTTTGTTAGAACGTTTAATCCATAATAGGGCTAAAGCAGGTTTTGCTGGCTGAGATTTCACTTGCATTTGATTGTGTGTTGGTTGTGGTTTTCTGGCAGTTTCTGGCAAAATGCCACTGGACTGGTCATGGGGGTGAATTCATGAATCCAAAGCTTGTAATTGGTTTAAAGGCAAAATGATGCCCTCCTCATTTACTGTATACAGATTGCATTGTTTTGGCACTTAGTTGTTTTATTAATTCGCACAGTAGGCGAGTCTTACCGTAGACAGGCAGCCTTGTTTCTGTACCTGTTGACGGGGAAGTGCCCTGTAGTCGTACTGACTGAAAAGCTGATGTAAGGAGGAAATTATTCTTTTGTTAGAGCAATAAAACGTGTGTTGCTGTTAAATATTTATCTCAGCCGGAGACATGCGTGTCCACTGGGCACCGCTGCTCTTTCACACCCTTATGTAATATGCAGGGCTCACAGGGTTTATGAAACTGTCACTAATCTGTTAGCTCTGTGTCTGCTGTGCAGTCATAAGTCTCCCAGTCCATGATCTTCCCCCCACTCCCACCCCCTCGACGCAGAGGCACGCAAACAAAGATAACAATGATGGAGTTGAGCTCACTGAAACAATAGATGTATGACTGTTTAATTAAATTCACCAAGGCTGCTTGATCTGTTCAATAATTTTACTTTAAATGTGAGAGGCCATTGAAGGCCACCTATTGTTTATCTCACAGACAGACAAAGACCATCCCTTCAAAGTAAGAGCTCAGCTGAAACAATGCAGCCTGATAGTGTACAGCGTATCACGTAGCAGAGGGATGACGACTCTGCTCAGCACAGATAAACCTTCTATCCAATCACTGTCGGTGAGATTACAGAGCAGTGGAAAACGTCTGACAGATTGCTGCACAGCTGTGCTCTGATGGAGTAAAAGTTGTTAAGGGATTCTGTGGTAGGTGTGGTGTGGCCCATGTGGGCTATTTGAGACAACGGTGTTGTCAGCAGGACCAAAGTTGAGACTGGCTCCAGTATTCAAGTCACACCCCCCCCCCATCCCACCTCAACCCACTGTCAATATGGGTGCGCTTAGGACAGGCATGACCTTACTTAAGTTATCTTTTATGGATGTCCTTTGCTTACACCTCCCTCAGGCATCTGGCGAGAGGTCGTATGTGAAATGACAGCAGCTCAACAAAATAGAAAAGATTTAGATTTAAATCCCTCACTGGAAAAGGCTTATGCTCGCTCAGTGCTGAGGAATACTGACTTTAAAATAGTACAGTTGTTTTGATTGTTCAGGTGTACCTCTGCTTCAGATAGGTCTATATTCTATAGATGCAGAATGAGGCCATAATAATTAGAATTTTTATAAGCAACTGAATACCTACATAAAGAACCGGTACTGAATACTTAATGTTGTAATTTATATGCCACTGAAATTATGAAGATGATTGAAAGAAAATATTTCAATAATTAATTTTTGGTATTTGTAAAACTAGATTTTGTTTTTCTGAAGTCATGAATTCAGCCAGAAAATTGAAGTGTTTGGGTTTTCAAGTCTCATCTGAGTTTGATTTTCTTGGATGATACGACTGACAGAACAATAACATATCTGGCTCAGGCTTGAAAGCTAGCCTGAATGTTCAAGTTTGAATTGTTCATCTTAAACTTTGGTTTCTGAATGTTATCGATTTGAGCAAATTAAGTTTTTGACTTGACTTGAACTTTAGATCCAAAAATGACCAATTAAATTTGAGCAACTTGAACATAGTGTTTTAAATAATGGACACTTAAAACTTCACTTATCTTAACTTGTTAAAAGAAAAATGTGATTTCAGTTTCACGATCAGGTGTTCAGTTGCCTGTTTTTGAATCCATAAAATACATCAATGCATAATTTAAAATAAAATGAGAAAAATCTGCTGCCCTTGTGAGAGTCTTAAAAAAAAAAAAAGTGTTTACATTGAACCAAATCTCAGTAAGCTGCTGGGCCTTGCTTGATTCTACCTGACTTGTGATTGTTCTGGATGTCTTTGAGGGCCCACAAACATCATGTTGCTGCAACAACAACAACAACCCTGACTGACCGCACACAACAACAGAGAATGACACGGAATGGCAACAATCATTTTTGCAACAAGTCAGAAAATTTCTGAATGGCAAGAAAGCAAAGGGAGAGAGAGGAGGGAGGGGGGTAGCTCTGGTAGACCAGAGCTGCCCTGTGTTGCTGGAGCAGGTCCGACTAACGGAGAGTCAAACTGCGGTTTAATTTCATACAGAATGCATTGCCAGTCGTCTGCTGGACTAGGCTCTAAATGGGAACTCGTTCACTATGGATCTGCTGCCAGGTATTTCACAACTGATTTTAGAAGTTGGTGAAGATGAGAAGCTCATTGTCACAGATTAATGACAAGACGAGAGTCAGTTCTGGGATTGTGTATCAGATAATTGTGCCAGTTAAGAGTGATGTAACCATGTTTTTATTTCAGTGTGACATATTTGATTTCCCTTTAGCTGATTTTACACGACTTTCTAGCACAACGTGTGGAAATATGGAACACGGCAACAGTCGCTCATGCTGAAGAAAAGCTATGTAGGTCTGTGACTGGCTGTATTTTTTTTTTTTTGGGTGGAAGCTGCGTCAGCCAGGCTATGCAAACATTGTCTCACTGTGACCACTGTGGACCCCCCCTCTCCTGGCTGATTTGTGAGTCAGCAGAGAAGAGCTGTTTTCTGGAAGAATGTCATGCTAAGTCTGTAGCGGTTTACCATCTCCTGGTTTTAGAGTTTTGTACAGTTCCTGCAGTTTAACCAGCCACTGGACTAAAGGCACAGGGCTTTAGATCACTCAGCAGTTTGAAGATCTTGTTACCTAAGTTCCTTCTAGTGTTGCACGGTTGTGTAATTATTGTGAAATTGTAGTTCAAATTAGTAGCTTCATGATACATTTTACACAAAGTACAAAAATCTATTCTGTATCTGTCTCAAATTAAGACCACAACTTGTTACGTTTGGTTGTGTCATGCTATATTCAGTGTTTCACTGTTCTTCATGTTCCAGTATTTCCGAATATTGTCACAATGGATCTCAGCCGCAATATCCATCTTTTTTTTTTCTTCTAATGAAGTGCTCTGCAACTTCCTGTCACCAATGAATGTGTACAATGACGTGTACAAATAGTCGCCATGGCAGAATATTTTGGTGTTGCTTTAAATTGGCCTGATATTGTTGAACAACATGCCAAATGAAAATGCTGGGCATTTTAAAGGCATTCCGTTCTAACTTTGACATTAACAAGTTAACCATAGCTAGGTGTTTTTATATTGATTGGTTCTCTGGGTAACTTTCTTCAAATAATTCTTCTAAGAACCTCATGCAGCTGTTCCTTTTTCTTTTGACAGTAGGAATAAAGTTTACTGTTTTTCTTGAAAGGTTGCTGCGAATTCTTGCAATGTAATGTCGTAATTTTTTTCATTATTTAAAATAAATAATAAAAACCAAACTTTACTACTAATTGAATTTAAATTATGCCAGATAATTAAATAATCGCTGCTTGACGCAGCACCTAGTTGGGTTCACATGTGTCAGTCAAGCCAGACATTGAAAAGTGAGGCTAACTTGCATACATTTTTTGATAAAAGTACATAATGTCAACATTAATACCCAAAGTTACAATTGCAAATTACACATAGCTGGAATGCTACTTTAATATGCCAGGGTGTTTGCAATCTCCGTGTGTCCACACACTGACAAACGTACGTACACTGACAATATAGGATCATGAAATTGCTTAATCCCGCTAATACAATTACAGAAAAAGAAAAAGCACATTTCATTGCGTGGGTAATTGTCTAATTCAGTTAGTGAAACAGCTCAAATGGGTATTTTCACCAGAGAATATTGTGTTCTTCTGAATCTGACAGAATAAATGCTAATCTTCTTCTTCTTCTTCTTCTTCTTCTCTAGAGTGTTTGTCAACAGAAGCTTGGCCATGGAGAAGATTAAGTGCTTTGGCTTTGATATGGATTACACTTTAGCAGGTAAGTTGAATACACATTAACCTAACTAATCCCCACTAGTGCTGAAACAACAGACAGTCGATGAGTGTAACTTGATGAATCCAGACTGACACAAAGGTTCAGAGACGGTAAATGTATAC
>JAVQJV010066965.1:0-17679 GCA_036024995.1 Gadopsis bispinosus
ATATATATATATATATATATATTATCTTGACTGTCCTACTAAGGGGTTCACATTTCCTTTATCGTAGTGCACTGGGCTGAAGAAGCTACAGCTAGCTTCAGCTTTTCCACGCTATTAGCACTATGTAAAGGAAATGATGCAGCAGAGGTTACCATATTTCATTAATAAAAATAAATAAATAATATCTTAAAATAAGTAGTGAGTTCTAATGTTTGTTCATAGTATACTTCTCCACACAACATCATTTCTTGAAGGCTAATTTAAAAATCAAAATGTTTTTATTGTATTTTGGGAAGCTAAACTTCGCCTAGCCTCATAATAGCGCTGCCTGTGGTTACGGTGTTAACCATCTCAGTTTAGTGTGCTAGCATGCTGACATTTGCTAATTAGCACTAAACAAAAAGTACAGCTGAGGCTAATGTCATTAGTTTTGTAGATATTTAGTCTGAAGTATTGGACACATTTTGACATGGTGATGGTGCTACATGAAAAATGAGGCAAACACCAGTTATACTGAGGGGAACATTAATGTCCAAACTTCATGAGAATGTTACAGCCTTGACCTAAGTGGTGGAATGAACAATTCACTGAGTGACTGAAACTTTTTTTTTTGGGTGAAATGTCTATGCTCCTCTCAACTTTATCTTCTGAAATTACACCATATCAAAATATAAATGCTCTATTTCTAATGCTGCTACTGGCTGTTCAGAGGTCAGAATTTGTTTTATTGCGTCTGAAGAGCCTCCTGTTGATGGGACTGTTCTTTTTGACTACACATACCTGACACTTCTACACGGATGAGCTTGAACTCAAGAGAGGAACGCTTTCCATATTGTAACATTTTCAATTCAGTTTATTTGGTTTTAAAAGGATTCAGAGCCTTGCACAAGGACATCTCAGCAGGGCAAATTTTCACTGACATTGGAGCTGGGAATCGCCGACATAAAGACGGTCTCTTTACACACCTTCTGGCCTCCTGCTCTTAACCAACACAAAAAAGATAAAAAATCAAGTTAATGCACAACACGTCATAAAGTAACATTGTTTTGCCCCATAAAAAACACTTTTTCCTCTGAGAGATCGTTTATTTTCAATGTATCATTCAAAGTAAGTGATGAGTTTGTGAGTGAGCTGCCTAGATGGATGGATGGATGGAGGGCATGAAGATAACAGAGAGAAATATTGTCTGATGACCCTGGAGAAGATAAGCACAGCCTAGAGGCTATCAAATGATGACTTTCCAAGATCCAAACCAACGGCCCGCATGCTGAAGTGTAGAGAGAGAGAGAGAGAGAGAGAGAGAGAGAGAGAGAGAGTGTAAATCAGCAAGCAAAATGAGGGTTCGGATGTCGATGGCAGCCAGCTAACTGAATTAGCATGTGTAATAATAGCAGCAAAGGTTAATGTTTACAGATGCAGGGGGGCTAATGCAGGGCAGTGCTCCATAATATTAAGGACAGGTCAATGGGACTGGTTAATAGGCAAACTAAATATATTGCGATTACAGAGATTAGAAAGGTATTCTGTAATAGCTGTGACACTCAAAGAGCACAATTAATGAATACGAGCAGAGAGGATGATCCTTTAACTTCACCACCACCACCACCACTTCTGAGTATTAAAGTACTGAGTAAAGTAACACTGAAGTAGCAAAGACTTTGATGTCAACTATGGTTGAAAAGATATTGTGATTGCTGTTGTTTCTGCGGAAGAAATGGACAATATGTCTAAAAGAAGCTATTAGCAGCTTTCTCTCCTGGCGTGGCTTGTATTTTATGTCTCGGGCACTGATGTAATGTTGCTGTAGTCACTGCAACAAGTCAGATATTTGACAGATATAACTGGGAGGTGACGCCCATAAGTAAATGGACTCTCACTTATATAGCGCTTTTAAACCGTTGAAACAGTTCCCAAAGCGCTGTAACAGTAATCTAAGATGATAAGATGATCTCTCGTGTCATTTTTAGCCATCAATATAATACATCAATATGGGGTAGTTTATCTCTACTGATCGGATTATTTTTTTTACCATTGTACACCGTCTTATTCAATAAAAGTTATTGACGAGGGAAAATAAAGCTCTCTGAGCTAACAAGCTTGCTAAGCAAACTCGTTACCTTGTTAGCTTAGCACTGTTGCTAACGGGACAATACGGTCACACTGTTCATTCAAAAGATGCATTTGTATGGACTCCCATCTCATAACTGTCTGCAGATCATTTTTTACTCTGACAAGTGAATGGTGCAACACAGCTAATAAGCTACGATAGCATCCTCTATTTCGGACTCTCTTGCTCTTCATCCCCTTAAAGGTCAGCACTGTCAAGACCGCTTGCTATTTGTCAACGGCGCAAATTCATCTGTCAAAGTTAACCAAAGTTGAACTCTACAGGAAAACTTGTTTAATTGAGAAAAATAATCTCTGATTCTCTGACTGTGCTGTTTAGATGGGAATTAATCGATTTTTTTGCAGTTTGAAATCCTGGTGTGTCCAGGCCTTAATGCTCATTATAGAAAATGGGAACTTTGATCCAAGTTGTTAGGATTCATCCTCTGGTAACCTTGAATGCCTTTACTGAATTGAATGCTACACGCGATACATTCAATAGTTGTTGAGATATTTCACTCAAAGTTTTAACCAAACTATTTCACCAGTGGCCAGACTGCCATTGCCATCCATACAGCCAGAATTACCTGACACTACCACTACTAATAACATTAATATTGTCCAATAATAATGTAAAATGATCCACAGTAATTCCCTTCTCTCGTGCCATTTCTACTGTCATGCTCACTGTTTGTGTAAACAGCCACTTTTGCTAAACAAACGCTAAACTGATCATATCATTCTATTATCATGAAAGTTTTATTCATTCAGAGACAAAATGTCTTGCTCAAAAGCGTCTTTACACTGAATATATGCAATTACGTTGGCTCTAAGGGGCTCCCTCCGTTTCTCAGGCTGTGTGCGAACCAGGCTATTGTTGAACTTAATCAATGTGGCTCGTAGCTTTCAGGAAATGATGGGGGGCGGTCAAGATGAATAGGCCTGACACACTCAATTTAGACCCCATCAGCAAGTCGTAAGTGTTAAGCAGAGTGAGAATTATTTCACAGCACTGTCTTCTCAAATCCAACTTGTTCATTAGTTGTTTCCGGATCATTTAACCTAAATAAGTAATACTTTTTTCTAGCAAATTATATTTGGTTTTGTGGCACATTAAATCTTCAATTTGATTTGGCTACATTTCGTCTCTAATCTGCACTTAATTTGAGTTTTTTTCATTTATCTTATCTTTGGATTGTTTCTTTGCCAGAGAGTGAAGAGGGACTCTTCAGCCTTACAACTGTTTTGCCCAATGGTTCATGTTAAAGAGAAACACCCTGGTGCCTGTGTTTTATACCTTTCCACTTGATAATTGGCCCTTGATCTATTGCTCAGTGAAGCATTAGAGTCTAATACTGAGCTCTTCTTGCTTACTGGGTGACAATCTTCTCACACACAAAAACAAATAAATAAATCAATTAACAGTTATTAGAGATCAATTCAAATATATTTTCACTTGTAAGGGAAAATAATGCAAGGAGGCAACTAAAGGAAAGCAGCCAGTCAACGCTGAAATATCAAGCAACCATTTCACGCTTAGCCCAATCTCCTAGATACATTTTTTATAATGTATCTTTTGTTAAAGTTAGACGCATGCAAGTAACACAATTTAGTTTATTCCTCAGGTATGTAGTTAAAGCTCACAAGTGTGTCCTTGTATTTGTGTGCGCTGCGGTATGTGTGTGTGTGTTAGGACATACTATTTTATATAGTGTAGTGTGCCAACACCCAGAATGAGGACTGGCAGGAGCTGGCAGGAAAAATCCTAATCCTATTAGGGAGAAAGACAAATATGTGGATGTGATTTTTTTTTATCAGCTCATTGTTATAGCTCCTATTTTCATTAAATACCTCCTTAATATAAAATACACCATGGTGGCTGCAATTTCATATTTAGTTATAAGACCAATTTTTATTCATTTTTTAAATACGCCACACCCTGTATATTTCCAATATAGTCAGTACATATTGAAAATTTAGAAATTACACTTGAAACCAAACAATAGGAAATTGTGTACACAGAGCGTGACAGCACAGGAAGGATGAAATTGCTTTTGGAAGCCTGGCATGGTGACTTAGACAGAAGGAGAAAAAAGAAAGAGAGAAAGGAAGGAAGGAAGGAAGGATGGAAGGATGGAAGGAAGGACAACAGACGGAAAGAAAGACAGAAAGGAAGAAAAGAAAAAAAGAAAAAAAAAGGCACCCATGACAGTAAATTGGTGACACTGTGTGTATTTTCCACTGAGGCTCGGCGTCAGGCAGCCGGAGCCGCTTGACGGATGGAGCTTTTAATTGACTCCAGCGACGTGGGACGAACGTCGGCCAATCATCAGAAGAGCTGATGCAAAACAACCGAGGGCTTTTGTTTCTAACAGAAGGGCCTCCATTAGACCAGATAATAGGCCAAGCTGTTGATATCTCTCTGCCCTCTATTGTGTCTGAACGTAGCCTATTCTCATATATTTCTAGTCATTTATCTAATAAAGATCAACATAAATACAGTCATTAAAAACCAAGTTAAAGCAAGCTACAACATCCTCTGGTTACTGTGTTTGTACATATACTGTTAAAGCACATAGTTCACTTTGGAGAAAAGAAAAAAGACAGAAATGAAAACTAAACAAATAAAATCAACACTCCTATGCCATGAATTCTATAATTATGTTCTTTAATTCCTATAGCTGAAAAAAGAAGCAGGCCTTTATTTGAAAGAGGCTACTGTCAACGTTTTATTTCTTTATATGGCGCCATATCATAACCAAGTTAACACAACGGAACAACATAACTATTTTTCACAGGGGACATGGTAAAGCTAGCAAAAGCTCATTTGTTCATTCATCAAATACATGACTACTCACTTATCTTATGTGTATGTTTGAGATACAAATCATACATCATTAATTCAAGCTGCAACAAACAGAACTTTAAATGAACAATGGGTCAAATAACTGTGGGTAATATGAAAGAGGTTGCTCGTGGCAACTGTTGTTGATCAACCTGCATTGTGGGTATGTAGGTCCCAGGTTTTGAAAAGGAAGAGGAATAAAGGGTAATGCTGCCTCGATTTGGGTCCTTTGTGTTTTATGTTTTAGCATTGCAATGCTAAATAGGTGGAGTACTTTTTTAAAGCGACAGCGCAACCACGGAGGTGTGTGTGTGTCTACATTTGTCTCATCCTTTATGGGAAGACCATTCTCCTGTCCTTCATGGCAATAAGTGTTTAATAACCATTTTAGGTAATTTCCCAGTGGATGTTAGGGTTTACATAACTGACATAATGAGTGTATGTATCTCCTGTCCTGTGTGTCCTGTCTCCTTTATCTTGTCACAGTTCCAGCATTTTTGGTCAGTGGTAATGTTGTGCAGTTGCTTTTCCACAAAACTCCATGTTGATCCTATCATTGCTTAGTCTTACAAAAGCATGGTTGCTGACGCCTATAGCAGAAACCTTTAATGGTGCACGGCTACATTTACTTGCTTTCATTTGACATTTTTTCCAGAAGTCTGAACATTTAGCTTTACCGTGGCATGACAGTGATACTTTGATCTGACTGACACTCTCCATTAAATGAAATGAATGAAATGAAACTCTTTTATTATTCGAACTGGCTGTCATACTGTACCACATAATGTATGTTAACGGTGTGGACACTGTCACTGTCGACTGGGTACAATGGGAATTGCTCCTTTGTGATCTTGTTTACAATGCTTCTGTATCATGTTATATCACAATTAAAAACTGATTAATAAAAGTACAATACATTAACTGGTAGAGTACTGTGCTATAAAAGTATTTTAACGTTATTGTTGTTACTTTGTAACAGCTGGGTGTTGGTTGCACATGATTAAGGTGACTGCAGTGGACTGTTAATTAATTTCACACAACCCTCTTTGTAATTCTTGTGTTCCCCTTTTGATTACAGCAATTTCAAAGTCTGCTTTACCGTCTGATGAATCACTGCAACATGTACCACTGGAGTGCTACAAGTCGAGATAAATCCGGTAAAGAATTGGATATATTGGATATGACATTTAAATCAATGTTACAGAGGACCTTTAGGGTATTTTGAGGAGAAATTACCAAAGGAACAGGGAGAATTATTCTGTTAATAATGTGTAGAGTAAATCACAACATATGGAAAAAAAATGTTCAGCATCAATTAAGAATGTGCTAGTATTGCTGACAGCGCACTGAAGCGAGACTGTAGAGAAGTTCGAATCTCGATAAACCTCCAGAGCTCGTCTCCCTTGGCACTGACTGGATCGCTGAAAGTGAGTTATTGTTAAATGCCAAAATGGTAAATAAGAGCAATTGTAAATGGATGTTAAAACGTACACTCCATATTTTACACTTACAGTCTATAAGATGTGGAAAGACTGTACTATGCAATAATTAAATGTCCAGGATTATCTGTGAGGGGGTCAAAAGGGCCTTAAGTACTTCCAATCCAATGGGAGAAATACTGTTATAAAATATACGCTTGCTGAGTGCTACAAAATCATATTAAAATTATATGAGACTTGATATTAGACAGGTTTAATTTTTAATGTTACACTAAACAAATGAGAATATTTAGGAAATTCAAAAGTTCTATGGATGAAAAATGGGGCGATTGAGGAAGTAATGGTAAACGGACTTCACTTATGTAGCGCATTTCAACCTTAACGGTTCCCAAAGTGCTTTTTTTTACTGATTGCTCTCATTCACCCATTCACACACCGATGGCGACATAGCTGCCATAAAGGTGCTGGCCTCCACCGGGAGTAATTTAGGGCTCAGTGTCTTGCCCAAGGACACATGTGGACAGGAGGAGGCGGGATCAAACCACCAACCCTGGGACGACCAGCTGCACCTCCTGAGACACAGTTGCCCCGCACACACACCACACACCACACCAGTGCTGTGCCACTGACAAATATGTCATGGTTTCAGAGATCAAGACTAATTAAGATATTAATATGATGTGATTACACATAGCAGAAGGATTCCTACCAGTGGCAGCTGGTGACTCAAAAAAATTGAGGAGGACATGAGGAAAACCAGCGCACAGCGTCATGATATTTTACCCCAAATCCTTAAACTAACTCAGAAATCACTATAATTGGAACTGGAAAATAATATTTCATGCCATATACTCAGGGCACAAAACAAGTGGCTTAAATTTGCTTCACTCGCCGGCCAACATAAACAATGGCAATCTCTATTGAGTGGCTGGTAAAATCTGAACATTCACTAGCCATTTGGCCGATAGAAAAAAGAGTACATTTTTCACCCTCTGCATATACCCATGTAAATCTCAGCTGTGATCTTTGACTTTCTTGTACATCCTCCATGCCGTGGAGCAGTCACTCGGCCATAATGGGATACAGTCCCGGGATACCACATGCCACCATAGTCCCACCGTGGGTCCATTCTAACCAGAATAACAACAAGGTAACTGTTGTTTCGGCTAACGGAAGTAGCTAGCTACTGCTATTTTGAAGTGATCATTGGACCGACGCAATGTCAATATTGTATTCTGGTTGTTAATTGTTGAGAGAGGATGTCCTTCGTTGAAGCATCATTTTAGGTGTTGTTAATAACGTGAAAAATGAAGTACCTTAAATTGATAAAAGAAATCCCGCCCTAAGAAGGACAGCAGGAGCCCGTCCTGGTGTCGCCTTTTTTCAAACTTTTCAATCGGAATTTCAAGAATGGATTTTTCTCCAAAGGAGATGGAGGAATGATTTTATAAATGAAGCTGAGATTTGGTAATAGTCATCAGTAACTTTGTAGCTTTTCTTTCAAACAAACAAAAATCTTTGACCAGCGTACGGACGCTGGTCAAAGATGCTCTGGTCGCTTACTAGGTACCAGCCAACAGGTCCATTTTGTAGCTTAGCTAACAGGAAATAATTGTTATGGTCAAAAATTAGAAGCCTGACAATAGTATTGATCCTGCTCTTTTATGGAGGACAAATGGGTGCAGGGATGTTGTAGTGACAGGACATTTTTATGTTTTAAGGGGGTTATTGTCACGTGAATGGTGCACTCTGGGTAATCCTATATGCATACTTTTTTAAAAACCTAGGTGGTTTGTTGTTTTATTTTGTTTAACGTTTTGTATTACATAGAAATGACTGGTTTTATTTTTTGCCAATACACTTAATACACAAATGCAGTTGACATTGTCAGGTCATAAATGTAATTTTAGAGAATTAACACACCAGCCGAACACAACAGCGAACAGAGTAGAGCGGAGGGAACATTTAAGCCAGCATTATGCAATCGCTCTCACACAAGAGATGGTGCACAGTCAAGGAATTAGTCCCTCAAATTTATTTATTAATTTCCTTCAAAGAGGCAATTTAACGCATGACTTAATCCATCTTTGTGATGTCGCTGGAATGCCTGCTGCCCTGCGTGACACGAGCTGCATATTTGGGCCATAGATAAATACCCAGAGCCAGAAATGTTGGATTGCTGCAAAACAGACAAGAGGAGCAGCAAAGGGAGGAGGAGGAGGGTCGCAGATGCTAAGCCTGGCAATCTCTCTTCTCAATCTGCAGCCGTATATTGGCCACTTTAAAGACAGACAAATTTTTTTCGCACATTACCCACGTGCGAGTAAAAATACGAGTGAGTCTGAAACTCGGCAGAGAGATTTTTCTTTTTTTCTTGTGGGTGCTCAACCTGCACTGATCCACTGAAGGGGTCTGATAGGCCAGACGGGCCAATCAGACTGCCAAAATCAGAGGAATGTTCATAGCTTATCAGCTGTTGTCACTGGGCCCTGTGGCACGGCTTGCTGTGAGTTGACTGTAATGGGCTGCTAGGACAACTTAGCTGGAAGGAGATTAGCTTGTTGCGGCACCCACTGAGAGCAAAAAGAAACTCGGTTCACACAGATTGTAATGTGCACGGGTGAGCCGAGCATCTGCGGTGTGTTGCATGAAGGTTAAATAAAAAAGACAAACAGAAAATACACAGGAGCCATCCTCCTCGGTTCAGCGGCAGAGCTCTTGTTGTTGTAGGTGTACACGCTTGCAAACAGGACGCCATTAATCATGAGGAATGATGAGGAAAATGTAGCTAATAATTTCAGCTGGACTGGTTCACGAGAGTGCAACAAAATCACAGCACCACACAAAATCACTTGATTGGTTTAATTTGTCACAATCGTGAGGACATTTTTACAATGTCCATATTCATGCAGTTGATGACAGAGGCGACGATGATGACAATGATGCTGGCTGCGACTGCACTGATCACGTATTTCAGACTTGTGCTGGCTCATCAGCACATTCAGTTCCTCCTCCTCCAGTTGATCCGGGCCAAGCAAAAAGCAGGATCTGGTGGAGGAGCGGTAACAGCAGCTGCAGCATTAAACACCGGCGAATGCACGACGTGTTTACGAGCCCTCCCAAATTAAAACTCCCCACTGCCTCTCTGATCTCCCCTCCTCTCTCCACTAACCACCGTAGGACCGGAGGGACAGCGCTGTTTTGTAAAAAGTTGCGTCTCAACATCCTCCCTGTTAATGGGTAAATAAAGTGTTTGTGTGCATGTTTGTGGGACTACTTGTCTGATAAAGCCTGTACCAAGGCGCTGTTCCACTGCTTAGGTGACCCAGTTATGCACAGAGAAAGCCTTGTGAATTAACTCCGGCACCATCTGCGATGACAGCACCGGTTTTATGAGTGTGTATAGGAAAAAAAGGCTCTACACTTTGCGCTTAATTATTTTCTGTGGCATCCCCACTTTTACTACACCTGCAGGAACGAGCTGTAAAGTTTTCATTGCTCTTCATTAGTGCGTTTTTGTAGAGAATGAATGTAGATGAATTAGATGGGGCCATCAAAAGTAGTTATTTGACTCTTCGGCTTCAAACACAGCTTCTCACCCCTGGAAAGGAATTTCCAGTGTAATTTCGTACAAAACAGCCCTGTTTGACGGCTGTGCAATTACAAGTTTATCAAAGCGGCTTTGAGAAGTGTAAAAACGTGTCAAAAAATAGAGGAGCATCAGTAAGGTTATCTTCCAGTTGTTTTGAATTCTCGTTACAATACGAAGCGATATATAAGCATATAATAATATTGCTGTGTCACAGGAAATGACATGCATCACAAATTATGACAATTATTATCAAAACAACATTAAAAATTTGGAATGACTCTCATATGAAAATGTTATTAGTCATGCCTTTGCCCTAGAAAGCACTTAATCCTTTGGGATTTGGCATATTATATATGCAAATTATATAATGTCCGAATAACAATGATGCTAATGCCCTCATTATGTTCTTATCGTCTGCTTATGATGTGCTATAATCCCTTATCACCTCAAGCCAAGTATTACTGATGTGTTCATTAGTTTGTTGCTTAATTCGACCTCGAAGACCAGACAGAAAGAGGATCCATGGACTAAAATGACTATTAATAACTGATTGATCCGCTGCAGGTGCTTTTCCCTGAGCCTCAAGGACAGTAGCAGCAGACAGCTTGTTTCTCTATTGCAGCTCCCCTTTCCTTAGATCTCTAATGAATTCTGGAGCTCTTTGTCATTGCCACAGCCGTCGGTGAAAACGTCCCCACCACATCTCCCCAGCGGACCAGTAAAGTCAGCGGTGAGGAATGCGCGCGGCAGCCAGGTTGCTTTGCTTCCTCTCTGCCACAGTAAAAATTTAATGGAACCAAACATGCCATCCATCCATTTCAGCAACTAAGGAGCAAGCAAATTGCAATCGCCCTGTCTCCGAAGAGACTGGAAGCTACAGCAGAACACACTTTCATCGCGGCGCACGAAGCAACACACACAGTTTTTTTGTTCCCCGTGCACAACAGATAACTGTAACCTGATTTAATGTGGCTTGTGGCACGTTGCCACCTGCCACCTCTAAAATGTTGTACAGGTTGGATTGGATCACTCTGTGTTTCGATTCAAAAGACTGGAAAAACATAATTGCGAGTCCTAACGCTTATGTATCTGCTGTGAGCTGTGAAAGAAGGATTCAGTACTCGGATAAGAACAAGTGTTTTGACAGAAATGTTTGAGGCAATTTCTTGTAACCCGGCAGTAGACTCAGGGGTCTGCAGTGAACTGTTAATATCGCATCCCATCTGCTGAGGTCTCCCTGTTCCACTGGAAAGACACTCTGATGTTCACTTAGGAACACAGAGTTACACTGGATCCATTTGGCTCTATGCAGGGAGGACATCACCGGACACTGGCTCAGCAAACCTTTATAGCATGTGGTTGGGAGGATTGATGTGTCCTTCCGAAGAACTATTACACTCGTGACTCTCCAAAGACTGATGGAAGTTTGTAATATATATTTCCTCCCACTAATGTCTCCCTTGACTGACCAAACGTCACAGAAGGAGAGGAATGAGGCAAGAACTACACTGAAGCACTTCCACAGGTACTCTTTCTTCAAATCCCTTCCAGCTGTATTAACAGCAGCACAGTTCAGTAACAGTGATGGGCTAAGTAAGCAGTTCTTAGAGTCGGCTGATTGCTTGTCGAACTATAGTCCCTCCATGGGGGACTGGGTTCTCTCCCGGGGGGAAGATGGTGTTTATGAAAATGTACAGAGAGCTTCTCCTGTGTCAGGATGTGCATTTACTTGTCAGCTGCTAAAAGGAGAACGTTCAAACCCCATTAAATTGCAAAATGTAGACATACACTGTGCCGTGAGAGTGGGTCAAGGGGAAAGCATTAGCGGTGAATGTAAAGCATTTTCCACAGTCCTCATCCATCATGTTCCACAAAGAGGGGATTCTCTGAACACATTCATCGCAAAAACTGTCGGGCAGACAGGTGAGCTGCACCCGGCAGGGCCGAACAAAGGCGGGGGGGTAACACAGAAATAGAAAGAAAAAAAAGAGTATTGTAATACACCACCTAACATTCCACCAGCCACCAGGCTGCCTGCCTAAGCTCACATCATCACTCCGATTCCTTTTCAGTGTCACACTTTCACACATTCCTTGCCTTTTACAGCCAGCGCTATGTCTGTCAAACATGCACAAAGCGGTGATTCAGTCTCGATTACATTGGCATCTATCGCATTGTTGTGTAAATACAATACAATAAAAAGGGATCTTTGCAAATCACAGGTGACATATTTAGCGTCTTGTGTGAATATGAATGAATGGTTACCAAGCTGGAGAAGAGAAGGGAGCACCAAAGCTTTATTAAGCCCATAGCCTTCGCCACTGCAGCAACACAGCTACATAAACTGAGGGAGCTGTAACTGGTCAGCTTGGTGCTATTTGTGTTTCCTCTTACATGTTTCTGATGCCAGTAGAAAGTAAAGCTAACATTTTCAATAAAGACCTAAATAAAGGCTAAGTAATCAGTTCTTTTTCCTCCTCCATGTATTGTGCTTGAGTACAGTTTGAAGGTGCTTGCACTTAAGTATTTCCAGTGTATGCTACTTTATGCACATACTGTACATTTCAGAGGGAAATATTGTACTTTTTACTCCACCACATTAGTTTGACAGGTACTAGTTACTTACATTCAAATGCATCAGTAATAATAACTAATTAATAACACACTTATGCTAATGTGTGCTACTTGAGGACGGTGGCTAATTCACCAAGTAGGCCAGAGCAAAATTAACATTCATTTGGACTTGCGTTTCTGGCCACCTGATCAATGGAAGTCAAATATTCACTCTGCTTTTAACTCTGTTTTGGTCCCCGCGAGCTCTTGGGGGAAATATATTTCTACTTCAGCTGCTAAATACTCTATGTTCACTCTGTGCACTAGCGGCTGGATAGAAGCTAATGAGATCCGTGAGGGTGAACCCAAACAGGAACAAAGTAAAGTTGTGCGCAGTAAAACCAAAGCAATGACCCGAAAAGAACTGCAGAGTCATGCGGAAGTTCTCTGTGGGTTCATCATCAGCCACACCTTTCACATTACACATTTTATTTTATCCATCCTTAATACAAAAAAAAATTGTGATTACAATAGCTTTAAGTAAGTGGAGTATTTCTACACTGAGTTATTGCTTTTGCATAAGTAAAAGATCTTTTACCATTGAATACCAGACGTTTGTGATGTGTAAATGTGATTGTTTTAGCTAGAGTTTTGTTTTCAGTAGTACAGCAAATGCAAACCTCCTCCTCGTCGTCGTTATATATCACAAAGCATGTTAACACAATCACTGTGGGGGAGAATCGGCTACGTGCACTGACATGACATAGCTACCTCAGGTTGAGGTGGCGCTATCAAGGGGTGAAAGCAGGCGGTTATAAAATAAAACTCGTATAGCGGGAACACCTACAAAATTATGTTGGGTTTTGTCACAGCTGAAATATACTCAGGTTCTAACGATGCCTAAATGCCTCTTACGGCCTGTGTCCACATGGAGTTTTCTTTCTGGCGGGAACGTGCTGGCATGTCGTCCATTTTCTCGGTTAGCAGGGTGACGAGCCCCATCTAATATGTGATTGGTTGCCTGAAAGAAAAGCGCCAGTGACGACACCGGTGCCTTTCTGAACGGTTCAGAGATTTTCAACTAGAAGCGCTCGGAGCTGCCGCACAAAAAAGGCGGAGCGCTCTGAAAAAAGAAGCTGCTCGCTCCTCGTCGGGTGCGATTGAAAAAGGACAGTGGCGCTCACAAAGAAACTCTGAGCTCTAACACAACAAATAAAAACCCACCTACATTATCTTTGACAGGCAACTCTGTAACAGCTTGATTGAACGGCACGCTGATCACAAGCACCCATATGACTCTACCCTCTGCCAGGACCCCTGCTGCTATGATGGACTCCTGAGTTGGAGTCCTTAAAACTGCCAGATTACTTAATATTTATGAGGAGGATTCAGATTTGTCACTTTATTGAACAGTCAAATAGCCTGTGGTGCAGGAACCCATATTACATGGCCTATTATTATACTTACAGTCGCAGACAAAACACAGCGAAGTGCGATTGTCACACTTGACAGAGCACAATTGAATGTAGCCCCCTTTTGCTGTTTGTGTGTTGATTCGGAGGGAAATGTTCATCTCTGTTTGTTTGTCTTCTGCTTCGTCTGCTGCGGTCTCACTGTCGGCTCTTTCCCTCTCCCTGTTTTACTGGCTCTCTCTCCGAAAACCTCAGAGGACTCGGCCGTTCCAATCAGAGAATGAAGTGCTAGATCCTAAAGCCCCCAACCTGATGGGATTCACAGCCTCAAGCCAATCGCACGGGGCTGCTGCCTTAATAACCCTCATCTTCCTCCTCCCCTGCCGTCTTTCTGTAACATGGGCTAATTCCCAAAATATGTTCAGCAATAGATGAAGTGTATCTTTTTTAGAGAGCCACAGCAGCATGAATGCCCCTATAGGTGTTGTGTTTAACAACAACATCGGATGCATGGAGAGTCAGACGAGCGCAGCTCATTTTCCAAATACTCACACTCAACACACACACATGCCGCAAATCACACACTCCCTCCGATCCTGATCAGCCACACAGCTGTGTGATTTGAAAATACTTGGCAGGACCCCGCGGCTGACCTTTCTAGCCGCGCTTAACACTGCTGCTCTATGAGCAACCTACCGCCACACGTAACCAGGCAACGCTGCCTCTGATGAGATCTGAGGTCTGGACATTGAGTTTCTCACAAGCTTTCAGACGTAGTGAATGTGTGTGTGTGTGTGTGTGCACATCAGGGATGTTTCTGTTTTGGCAATTGTAAAAAAAGGTGCCTGCTGGAGACTGAGGCCCTTTGAGGCTCCAGAAGCTGCCTGTAAAGCCCTGAATTATTTTACCTCCTGTCCTCAGATTAGCACAGATGCAACTCAGACTTTTTCCACAGGTTTTGTGGAACTAAAGGGATGACGTTTGTCACGATGAGAGGTTCAGGCAGCAGTGAAATGGACCCAAATGCAGACAAACCAGGAGGCTCATGCAGATCGATGATTCATTTGATATTATATTATTTATTTATTTAACTGGTAAGTCCAAATCCAGAGACAAAAGCACGAGGAACATCCACAGGGGTAAAACGGGCCCACGGGAAAGCAGTACAAACAGCGACGAAACCGGCGGCACAAACAGAATGAAAAGGACAAACGGCAAAGGAAAGGAACCCGGAACGTTGAAAAAAGGGACTAGCGAGGGAATCAGGGGCAGGCGAGCACAAGAACACAGGTGAAACTAATCAAAACAGGCGGTAAAAGAACTAAGACAGGAAGTAAAACTTGAACATGAACACAGGCTAGATAAACAGGATAGGCTACCATGATAAAACAGGAAATGAACCTAGAACATAGAACGTGATGTTACAGTGTTGTTGCAGCTTTAAATGAATCCATGCGATTGTGCTTTTTTTTTATTCTTGCAAAAACAGGCTGATTGGCCAAATTAGTTGAGGTCCCGGTGCTTCTCTTTTTCAAGTTGAACTTTCCACTCCTCTGAAACTTCTGCCAAGTTTTCTTTTACCCATGGACAGCAAGCCCCGCCCTCTCGTCGTCTGTATATTTTAAGAGCTTTACAGTTTTCCCGACTTGGTAAAGACGCAAAGGATTAGAAGAGGGAAAATCCAGAAGAAAAGGATGGAGACTCAGACAGCTGGACGGCGGCAGATCCTTCCATTTCCCCCTTAAATTTTAATACCTTTAAGCAATACATACTCTTGGATGGTTTTTTCAGTTTTAAAACTCTTAAAATAAATTCAGCTAGATGGCAATGCTGCGCCAGCTGGAGGCATTAATCTTCTTCTTTAGCACCACAATATTACTTCCATATTAAACCACGAGCACATTTGAAATAGCAGCCTGTGGGAATTTGTCATATTCGTTATTGACTTCTTGCTTTTAAAGATTCTTTAGCTATTTCACTCAAACTGTCCAAAGCCATAACTGACGATCCCTGGAGGAGATGCATCACAATGATGGGACAAATCAACACGGCCATCTTCAGTAGGCATTTGCCCCAGACAATTACAGTCCGTGACAGTGTGTGGGTGGACGATCAGGTCGTGATACGCTGTCTGCAGTGTGGGATGTGCCGCTATGACACCAGGCCATTAACGGGGGTAGACACAAAATGTGAGTGACAAAGTCTGCTCTTGTGATGACTATGCGTGCGATGTCTAATGCAGAGGTATTATCTGTTCTGCAGGACACTTCAGCCTGAGTGTGGGTTGATTATACTGCAAACACACGCACATGATCCACAGCCTTCATTCAACTGTTCCCATGAGAGATTTTGTTGACGTTACCCAGGAGGTTTAAATTCTATGTAGATGTAGATGTAAATTCTGTCAAGCCACTCGCAGTGACAACATCCAAACTCAAATTTTTTTTAAATTGCCTTCATTGTAAACTCACATATAAACACAGCAGTTAAGAATACAGACGTGTATAATAGTCGTCGAAAAAATAAATCCACTCTGTACTGTGCAGGTTTGACAATTGCAATAACAAACACCTACCAGAACATTTCGCACAGCAGCTCTTTTTTTAATTTTAATACCTTATAATGCAGGCATCAGTTAACACACTCCTATTTTTACAGTTTACCCTGACACGCTGGCTGCTGTCTGTGGCGACGTCAGAGCCATAAAATAAATTCCACAGATTGCATTTGTAATTAGCACTCTACGGCACATCATATTTACATCTAATTTCATATGCGGTGAATACGACATATAGCCACTTCCACAGGCTCAAACCCTTCATACACCATCTCATTTCAACGTCAAACAAACGCAATTCAGGCCCATTTTTTGGTTTAACTAATGCTATACTCTACTGCTAGCTCTACTGAATAAGGACCCGGACCTTGATTATCACATTTAACACAAAATAAACACAACATAATGTAAGTATTATATTTAGTGGGTGCTTTAAACATGAAAGCATGCATTCTTTATGACTATACACCGATCAGCCATAACTTTATGAGCACTGACAGGTGAAGTGAAGAACATTATCTGGTTACCATGGCACCTGTCAGTGGGGGGGGGGATATATTAGGCAGCAAGCGAACATTTTGTCCTCCAAGTTGATGTGTTGAAGCAGGAAAATGGGCAAGCGTAAGGATGCGAGCGACTTTGACAAAGAACCTGTGATGGCTGGACGACTGGGTCAGAGCATCTCCTGCACTGCAGCTCTTCCCGGTCTGCAGCGGTCAGTACCTACCAAAAGGTCATGGCTCGTTCAAATTTTCACGCTCTTCATCTGTCAACAGTCAGTTCATTTCTGTATTTCAATGTTTTCCATATGATGTGATTTTCGTGAACAATAGTTTTGTCTGGCGGGGGGGGGATATAAATGACAGGTTGATTACACCCAGTCAAAGCATCCCAATTTTCTGTAAATGTTAATGAAAGACTGAAAGGTTTAACCTCTAATTATATAATATAATAGAGAAGAACTGCAAGTCATCACTGGGACACTCAGTTCACCCAAATAACAAACAGCATTTTCTCAGTGAAAATACTTTTTGCTGAAGAAATTGTTTCTATGACAATTGTTCGTATTCCTGTTGACAGTGTGCTCTATGGATTATCCAGAGAAACAGCGACGCTGTCTTTCAAAAGTGATGTTATTCTTTATTTTTAAAGCATATTTCCAATTCTCTGTTCCC